>QMIH01001662.1:41114-56390 GCA_003987875.1 Clarias batrachus | reverse complement strand
CTCTCACAGACAGACAGACAGACAGGTGTTTATCTCTCACAGACAGACAGACAGACAGGTGTTTATCTCTCACAGACAGACAGACAGACAGGTGTTTATCTCTCACAGACAGACAGACAGACAGGTGTTTATCTCTCACAGACAGACAGACAGACAGGTGTTTATCTCTCACAGACAGACAGACAGACAGGTGTTTATCTCTCACAGACAGACAGACAGACAGGTGTTTATTTCCAGACAGATGAGAGTTGAGTCACATCAGAACTTTATTATAGATTTATGTAAATGTTAAAATGCTGAATATCGTCATGGTGATAAATTAACCATCCCTACTTACTCTATAGTGAGGTTTCAGCAGAGCCATAAACCACAATGATAACAACAACAATAATAACAATAATAATAATAATAATAATAAAACTGATGATCGGCATAGTCGAGCAGTGATGAGGTTTCTACTCGAGGAAGACCGTTCTGTTATGATGTCATTGATTACATCATCACCTGAACCCTTACTCCTGCGCCATGTGACAGTTTACCAGAACAACCAATCAGCTTCAAGCACACTGTACACCTCATAATAATATAATAAACACAACATGTACACAGTGATGTCATTAACAACGCTGAATAAACAAGAAACAGATACCCCGAGTGCACTGCAGGAGGTACACGAAAAGGAAGTCATGTAATGACATAAATAAAAGATTTTAAATAAACAATTTGTAAATGAATAAAAATAGTTGTGAGCAGCAATTACGGGGTCCAAGCACTGATCCACAAACACACACCAGATCGTCAGTTCTGGCCTCTTGGGGGAATTCTTTATTATTCCTAAGTATTCATTTTTAATCAATGACGGCTACAGAGCCCCGCCCCCAATATCACTGATTGAGTTCAGCCAAATCAAATATGTCTATTTATTATTTTTATTGAGATTATCTGCAGATGTTATAAACCAAATACAGCAATGATATAGAACTCTTTTTCAGTGCATGGAGCCAAATAGTCAAAATTCTGCTCACCAGCACGACCATCCAGGTGTTGTGTGGATTGGATCAGAGCGGATTGACACCTCGCCATCCAGCTACATGTCTACTCATTACGGTTTTATATTCCTTAGAGCGCTCCAAAATGAGAACAGAAACATATTTCACTACTTTTCCTAACAAAAACCACAACGACGACAACGACACAAAAGTAAGAGGAATAATAATAAGTCTAAAAATAATCGATGTGCTTGGACCCATAGATATTAAGATTAGATATGAATAAGCATTAGTTAACATGAATATTAATGAGGTCTATTATAATCTGCATGCACAGCTCATGTGCTTTTTATGCTACATTCTGACAGTGTATACACTTTAATTAATGTACATAGCATTAATAAACAGTGTGTGTCTGTGTGTGTGTATGTGCGTGTGTGAAAACAAAGCCTTAATCATAATTTTGGATTTGTCTCTGGAACAAATTTGTAATTTGTTTAACAATCACATTACATTTGTACGTCACCATAACAACACACACACACACACTCACTCACACACACACACACACACACACACACACACACACACACACACATATTTATGTTTATGCCATTATAAGCAAAACCTAACATTAATTGGTTAAAAACCTTCCTTTCATCTTTTACAGTGTGTGTGAGAGAGAGAGAGAGATAGATAAGAGAGAGAGAGAGAGAGAGAGAGAGAGAGAGAGACACTGTTGCTGTGATGAATTTCAAATCTGGTCCACGTGCAACGATATGTTAATGAGTGGGAGGGGCTTGCAGTGGGTTGATGCACTGGGCGTGGCCTCCAGCTGAGCATACATGGGCAGGCTCACTTTAGCTGTAAAAACACACACAACAATGTTTATTAATCCTACGTATCGCATGTACACTGTCAGAATGTAGCACAAAAATCATTAGCTGAGTATAGACCAGATTATAATATTCACATTAATTCAGACACACTTAGTCTTATCTCATATAATACACACAGTATAAGGGAGTTCCCTGTTATTAATGAGCAGTTATTAGTTATTGGCTAATGGTTAGTTGATTGATTATAAACAGAGGTGAGTTATGGGTACTTGGCACTGGGAGCTCCGGAGCGGTGGTAGTGGATGTTCTGCCACTTCCCGTCTCGACGGTGCCACACCCGCGTCTCCTCAGACTGAGCAGTCCGCGGGCGTCCGGAGTCTAAGTACTGCGTGAGGCGGATGTAGGCGATGCACGCTGCGTCCTCGCCGATCAGGTGGACGTGAGGGTTTAACAGGATGGTGTGCACCGGCTTAGTGCCCTTTGACAGAGCTAATACACACACACACACGGACAGGACATTCATGGATGCATAAATCAAAATATAAACCTCTAAACCTATTACAATATAAATTAAAATAACCTCTTATTATTTTTAGCATAATGAGTGGTGATGAAGCGGGTCAGTACCGTGCTCAAAGTAGAACCGGTGAAAATCGTGTCCTTCTACCAGATTCCCCAAAGCCTCAGGCTCGAACGACGTTAGACCAGGATCACACATCTTACTACACACACACACACACACACACACACAATATGACTGTGTGCATCATCAGTAAGTCTGTGCCCCAACCAGTTCCATTTAAACACCGATTTTAGAAAAACTTTGAGAATAACTGTGTCTGTGTGTGTGCATTCTCACTCACGAGTAAGTTTCAAAATCTCCATTGTTGATGGACTCAATCAGCTGCTCAGTAACTTTAATGATCTCCTGCTTTCGGGCTGAAACACACACACACACACACACACACTTTGATTAGGTTTTATTAACCATACGACGCACAACACCTTTAAAGAAAAGCTTTTAATACAAAATATATATATATATTCACCTTTACTGAGAACTTGACAAGCTAAGGGGCAGAAACACATCTGTGATTATTATACACACACACACACACACACACACACACACTTATACACCCACTCGTACACTTATGCACACACACACATTTACCTTACACACTGGGATGGCGGACTGAAAGCCGACACATTGCGTTCCGTAACAGCTGCTCGCGTGTACAAAACACAGAGCGCATTTAGCACCAAGGCCAGCGGCGCGCTACACTAGAAAGGGGTTACCAAGGGGTTACTTTAGTTACCAAACCAGAGTCGACAAAACACGTCTTCATGGGGATTCTGGGCCAGCAGCCATACCCGCGGCACACACGACTGCACCAACCTCAGCATCAATCTCGGTGTCTGTAACACCACTGGACAGATCCGGGATCAATTCCACTGGCCAGGACATGTTTGCCAGAGCTGCTCTGAGTGCCTGAGTGACCCTGGTGATCGTCAAGTATGCAACAAGATATACAGAGACCATTCTATTCTGAAAGGTCACTTCCAACAGCAGGCCTGGAGTGGCCATCAAGAGCAACATGAGGATTCCCGGTGGCCTGGCAACTAATTTGGCCTGCAGTTTTCTTTTGGTAATAACTGATATATGTGTTACATTATTTCCCACCCAGTGTACTAAAATGATACAAATTTGGCATTTTATTAGCTAATTAACAGAATCTTTTCTTCCTGAAAATGGCCTGAGGATGGCCCAACATCCACCACAGAGTCTCACAATCTTCTACAGAGGAACCATCGAGAGCTTCCTGAGCAGCTGCATCACTGTCTGGTTTGGGAACTGTACCACCTCGGACCACAATGCCTTACTGCGGATAGTGACGACAGCAGGGAAGATCATCGGGGTCTCTCTCCCCTCTATCAAGGACATCTACACCTCATGCTGCATTCGCAAAGCCACCTGCACTGTGGCGGATCAGACACACCCATCACACTCACTCTTCACCCTCCTGCCATCTGGAAAAGGTACCAAAGCATTCAGGCCTCACATTCAGACTGAGCAACAGCTTCTACCCTCATGCCATCCGTCTCCTCAACAAGAAAGGACTGAAATAAAACATACACACACACACACACTCAGATAAACATCCACCTCTATATAAAGGGACTGGAATGATTAACACACGTGTGCAGACACACTGATATGCAACCATCCAGCAAACCTCCAAACTTTAGTTTTTTTTTTTACAAAAATATTTATCATCATTTGCTATTTGCACAAGGACTCGTCTATGCTGCTACTCACAAGGAATGTTTACTGTGTTTTTATCCATCATGCATTAACTTGGACTACCTCAACTCACTATCTCAGTAGATCACTTTTTATTGCATTGCGTCACATGTCGTCGTGTTGCTGCTGCTGGTTGCACATGTGCACTTTATGTTGTCTTGTGTTATCTTTTGTATAATTAAGTCTTTTGTACAGTACTATAGAATATTTTTTTGATTCATGGTGTAAATTTGTCTATAAGACAAATTATTTGTCAATAGTTTTGTCTTTTTTTTTTTTGCTTATACAGTGGAACCTTGGATTACGAGCATAATTTGTTCCAGAAGTGTGTTTGTATTTCAAAACATACGTAAACCAAAGCAAATTATCCCATAAGAAATAATGGAAACTCAAATTATTCATTCCACAGTCCAAAAAAATAAATTCATAAAAATAATTAATACAAAATATAAAGTAAAAATAAAACAAATTAACCTGCACTTTACCTTTAAAAAAAGTAACAATAAATCCCGACAGATAAGTGTTTGTGTTTATGCACGCAGGTGCTGTGTGCGTGTGAAACTAAAGTAAGAGGAGAGGAGGAATGAGCCCCTCCCCTATCCCTCTTCTTGTCTAACACAGTAACCCAACCTCCCTTATTTGAGGTTCACACACGCACACACACACACACACACACAACAGAAACACTGTTTTATTGGGAAAATAAACAAAAAATGTAATAAATTTAACAAAAAAAAAAAATGACACTCGTTTAGGTTTTACTGAGCGTGCTGGAGAATATCAGTTCTTTTGGTAACTTCGTCACACTCGCTCCTTTCTATTTTCATGTAAAACTCAGGAGTCGACATTATTGATTTATATATTCCCATCTGAAAACTGGTCTGTTACCTAATATGTCACTTTCTTTACAGGCATGCAAATATTCTTCTGGCGCCTAAGACTTTTGCACAGTACTGTATGTAATCATTATTGTTTTAATTTTTACATTTTAGAAAATGATCTCAGCATTGGTGCAGTGATCACACGTCAGATTCAGCCAGGGAATGGTCGATTATTAGTTTTAACAAATTGGATGAAATGTATTGTTTTGGTAATTTGGGAATCTAAGTAACTGTAAGATAAATAAATAAAAAATACATATTATTTGGATGCGTAGGATGGCCTGGATACGTGTGGGATTTCCTGATCTGAAATTGTGTCCCAGTCCATCCCTGTCCAAGAGCATCGCCCCGTAACTCGTCCTACTATTCAGCTGTGTAGGATTGACGAAGGAGCTACTCATGTATCAAGGTACTCCAATCATATCTAAAATCATTTCTGATGTGTGTTGGCTATTGCAGGTGAAACACCTCTGCACATCAGTATACCATGCTCGAACCTCAAGCCATCTTGGTCGAACATTTTACACAATCCCTTAAGAGGATCCTGCGGGGAATACCGGACAATAGTGGCTGAAATTGGGATCAGCTGCTCCCGTATGTCCTTTTCGTAATCAGGGAAACACTCCATTGTCCACCGGCTTCACCTCGTTCGAGCTGCTGTTGAGAAGGGAACCGCGCGGGCTGCTTGAAGTAGCAAAAGAAGCCTCCCTGATCCATTTGGTCGTTGAGAACAGAAAATGTAGAAATCCAACACGTACTCCCCATCATATGAGAGCATGTGTAGAAAGCACAGGCAGAACACCCAAAAGTCAACGACTGGCTGCCACAGACCTGCAAGTTCATGCTTCATGCTATCGAGGCCGAGGTGAATAAAATGCTTCAGGAGGCACCTGTGAGGGATCGAACAGTCCCTGGTCCAGCCCGGTTGTTGTGGTACCCAAACCTGATGGATCCCTCCGGCTTTGTAATGACTTTTGCCGGCTGAACCAGGTATCTGAGGTTGATGCTATCCACTACCACAAGTGAATAATCTTGTCTAGCGCCTCTGGAGAGCCCGCTTCATCTCCACACAAAAGAGCTACTGGCAAGTGGCACTCACCCCAGAAGGAAAGGAACAAACCCCTTTCAGCACCACTAGAAACGGCCACTAGAAACATAAGGTCCTTCCCTTCAGGGTACATGGGTTCCAGCCACATTTCAGTGGCTGACGGTTATCGTGCTCCAACATCATCCCGCACCACTGCTTTTCTGGAGGATGTAATCATTCACAGCTGGGACGACCATCTACACCACCTTCGACAAGTACTGAACAAGCTCAGAACAGCTGGCGTAACAGGCAAACCCAAAGTAATGCCACTTCAGCTTGACATGGGCTCAATATCTGGGTACTGAATTGAATAAGGTAGACAGCAAAAACAGTGCATGTGTTCATCTTTTAAAACCCACCTCACAACCTTGATTTCAACCAACATTTTTATCATGCACATGGGAGCTTCAGAGCCTGGGCTCAGGGCTGTCCTTTCTCACGAGTTTGATGGGGAAGAGCACCCAGCCCAGTATGTGAGTCGGAAAATCACCCCAGCAAAACAGAAATATGGCCCAGTTGAACATGAAACCCTCACCATCAAGTGAGCTGCTGAGCTAAGGTACTACTTAATGACCCTCATCACAGATCGTGCTCCTCTGCCCCAGGTGAGATAAGCGGGCATGCCATGATGGCGCAATACACAAGAAAGAGTCAGGGAGCTGAAACTCCACATTACCGTTCACCGTAATGGTGTCAGAGACCAGCTATAAGAGGAGATGCGAATGCCAGAATGGTATGTGCTATGTCCTGGAAGCAAAGTAAACTGAACTAGTGTCTGTTTTTGATTTTTTTCAGAGTCCGCGTTCTCCAGAGATTCACAAAACTGGGAAAAGGAGAACTCCGGAGAAAAGCACACTAAAGATTTTGTCCCAGCTCGGCCACTTCCTCTGCAACCTCATCTTCCACTTCAGCCAGCCTGGCCAGTCGCCCGGCCCCGACTGCCCGCTGCGGCCGCCTACCCTTCAAAAAGCAGACATCACATATCTCTTCCCCAACCTACTTCTCCTGCACTTAAGAAAAGGCGCTTTAAATTGTGTGCCAACACGCCTGCACACATGCAGACACAATTATACAAACATAGACAGAAATACACACACACAAACACAGATGCACATGCACACACACACACACACACTTGTACAAACATATACACACACACAGAGACACCTTTAATATCTTCATCCTCTATAGTGGTGTTGTTGCTCTCAGTTGAGTCCTGAAACAAAAACAAATCTCAGGAAACTTCAAGAGCACACACACACACACACACACACACACACACACACACACACACACACCACACCCTATCCTCCTAAAAGGGGGCGCTGATTATGTGGGCATTTGTGTGTGTGTGTGTGTGTGTGTGTGTGTAAATGATGATGTACCTGAAGATAAACACTAACATGATGTATAATAAATCTCTCACCTTATTTCTCTCCACTGGATTGTGGATGACAGTCGTCTGAGGCTCCTGACACACACACACACACACACACACACACACACACACACACACACACAAAGACACATACAAAGGGCGTGATGTCATGTTTATTCATTCGCTAACAGATGTGTTTATTATTTATCAAGTTTATTCAGCACTCCACAAGAATCAAATGATGTCATGCAGGAGGGGCGGAGTCTGCTGTGTACCAGTGCGGGGGCGGGGCCTGTGTCTTTGTTGGTCTTATTGTTGACCTGCAGGGAGACGAAGAGAAAATCTGTTTCACACAGAGGAACAAGAGAACCGGGAAAATACACAATTTTTATAAATATCACAAATTTAAAATATGACTTTATAAATAATTCACTCGTATTAAACAGGATGCTGCCGGTGTGCGGATAACTCCGAGCAGCTGGAGGATTTCAGAAAAACTGCAAGACTTTACCACCTCAAATGCAAACACATACATTTTTACATTTTTATTTTTATTATGAGTCAATGTGGCGATACACAACTCTCCACATGAAAGAATCGTGATATGCTGTTTGATGACTGAACTGATTTTTTGCCATCTCAAAATATTAGAAAGAAAAAACTTTCACTAAAATCAATTTAAATCATCAGCAATAAATAATTTAGAACCAATTTTTAAATAAATGTATTATGATAATTTTACGAGTAACCTGCAGTGATAAAACTGCATTTAAAAATAAATACCTGGGAAAAAAATCGGGATGAATAATTAAAAAGTGTGTTTGTGTAATTATGTGTGTTTAAGGTGAACATGAACACACCTTTACACTGTCCGGCTTCTTGTTCAACAAACTCTTCGCTGCTGTTAAATTACAATAAAAGTATTAATATCTCAGTGTTTTAAACACACACACACACACGCATGCATCAGACATGCAGCAGGCAGATTAATAACATGGTCTAAATCAGAGTAAAGATTCTGTAAGATTCCATTCAGAAAGCAGAAAATGGAATAACAATAAACATTAAACTCAAGTTCAACTTTAAATAACAATTGTAATGGGCGTAAAAACACTTTGTGAATGTAATCTCTAAACTGCCATGCAGTCCAGTGCGCCACGTAAAATCCCATGCACCTGATTGGCCAGAAAGTGTCACGTCCAATCAGTCTTACCTCCAGAGACACGCCCACCAAAAAAGGAAGAAAAATTTACCAAGAGAAAGGAAAAAAAAAACATAAAAAACATATTTCACTGAACTAAAGAAGGAATGTAGAATGAAAATAAAACTATGAGAAAGAAAGTGTAGGGAACACACACACGCACACACACACACACACACACACACACACACATGGGTGGGTACCTGAAAAGTTCCTGGTCACTAGAAGTGTGGTTAAAATGGCGCCCTGACAGGAAGGAAAGAAGAGAGTTTAAACTAGTTTACACTCCACTTCCTGTTGAGTTCAGATGACAGGACGATGAGTGGTGGTGAGCAGGTGGGGCCACATTCAGTGCTTGGAGTAATTATTCAGTTTGTTAGTATGAGAAGCCAACTATAATAAAAGAATATATTCTAGTGTTCCTGTCACCCCCTTTATCGGCACATGAACCCCTCTACAGCTGAAAACCATGACAACCAACCAACCAACACCTGAACCATTATATCACCATTATACCAAAACATGGGGCTGGATTATTTTGGCCAGGAAGCCTTCCTCTGATAGGGGAGCGACTAGGGAGGGGAGGGCATGCCAGAAACCTGTGGGAACGGCTCAACCCCATGCACCCCCTCAGAAAATCAGTTCCGGAAAAGATTATCATTCAGGAAAGAGGCATCTCTGCTCCCTGCACGCGACTACGGACTCTCCCATGAACATCCCCTTCTGTCCAATCCTCTACTCTGCAGAGGTCATCACTCCTGCTGCATGATGCACCTTGGACAGCTGGGCTCAGCTTCGATGTTGCTCCAAACCTCTATTTTGCTGAGTACTTTCACCTGAATCGGCCGACGACATCACTTTGCCTCCCTGATTTGTCAAGCAAGATCCACCAAGGAAGTCGCTCTGGCTCCCTGAATACCGCAGATGTCTTGGTCTAGTTGCTCTGCCTTCCTGACCTACTGCGGACATCTTGCTTTTCTATTCTGTTCTGCTCAGAATGTTGATCTGCCTCCCTGCTCTGCCAAAAACGTCTCCCCATATCTCTCTCTGATCTGTCGAAAATGTCTGATCCACAGAGGACGTCTGGTTCTGCCTCCCTGATCTGCCCAGGACGTCTCGCTCTTTCTCCTCGTTATGCTGAGGACGTCTTGCTCTACCTCCCTGTTCCGCCGAGGACGTCTCGCTCTTTCTCCTCATTCTGCCGAGGATGTCTTGCTCTGCCCTCCAGATCTGTCAAGAAAGTCGTTCTGTCTCACTGATTCACCAAATAAGTTGTTTTGCCTCCTTGATTCACCAAGGAAGTCGCTCAGCCTCCCCAAATAACACAGACGTCTTGCTTTGCCGAAGAAGTTGTTCTGCCTCCCTGATATGTCGACGATATCTCGCTCTTCCTCCATGTTCCGCCGAGGACATTCTCTCCCTAGTCTGCAGAGGACGTTATTGAAGGCAGAAGGATCTGCCTTCCTGATCTCCCGAGAATGTCTTGCTCTGACGTGGAAGTCGCCCAGCCTCCCTGATCTGCTAAGAATGTTGCTTTGCCTCCTTGATCTGCTGAGAACATCCTGCTCTGCTGAGGAAGTTGCTCTGCCTCCCTAAAATGCCAAACTTGCTCTACCTCCCTGATCCATGGACATCCTGCTGTGCCTCGCTGATCTACCATGGACAGTTTGCTCTGCCTCCCTAATCTGCAGTGGACATCTTGCTCTGCCTCCCTGATACACCAAGGAAGTCGCTCTGCCTCCCTGAATGCCACGTAGGTCTCGCTCTCTTGCTCTGCCTCCATGATCCACCGAGGAAGTCATTCTGCTTCCTTGACCCACAAAGGTAGTCACTCTGCCTCCCTGATTTACCAAGTAAGTTATTTTGCCTCCTTGATACACTGAGGAAGTCCTGCGCCTCCCTAAATATCACCGACATCTCGCTTTGTCAACGAAGTTGCTCTGCCTCCCCGATCTGTCAAAGACGTCTTGCTCTTGCTCCCTTTTCAGCCAAGAATGTCGCTCTGCCTCCCTGATCTGCCGATAATGTCTAACTTTAACGAGCAAGTCACTCTGCCTCCCTGTTAAGGATGTTACTCTGCCTCCTTGTTCTTGCTCTGCCTCCCTGATCTGCCATGGATGTCACTATGCCTCCCTGATCATAAGGACATCTCTCTATCTCCCTGATCTGCCGAGGAAGTCATTCTACCTCCTTCATTTGCCCAGGAAGTCACTCTGCCTCCCCGATCTGCTGAAGACATCTCACTCTGCCTCCCTGTTCTGCCGAAGACATCTTGCTCTGCCTCACTAATCTGCCGAGAATGTTTCGCTCTGCCTCCCTGATCTCTCGAGGATGTCCATTTTAGTTTGCTCACTAGAGAAATTCACTTTGTGAAAGTTAGTCTAAATTAGTCTGAATGTCCTTAGTGCTTTGTTTCCAATAAGAAACAATGATGGCAAAAATGGAAATTGGAACAACTGGAATAATGATGGAAATTTGAGAAATGGAAAATTTGAGAAATAGAGGAAATGACGGGCAATGTTCATACAAAGAAAAGGAGAGAAATACTGGGAATAACAAATGGAAAGAATTTGGGGAACATTTTGTGAATGAAGAGTGCTACAGTATTAAGTGTGTGTCTGTTTACCTTCAACTTCCTTCTAGCATTAAACTTTTTCAGGCACTCCACAGTTTCCTGTCGGTGCATCATTGAAGCCACGGTGGAGCGTTGCTGTGAGAGAGAGTAATGAGATGGTGAAATCCTGTACTCGTTACTATAGAGCAGTGTAGAATATGTATAGAAAATCAACACACTGTCTGAGTGTAAGTGTGTGTGTATGTGTGTAGATTACATACACAGATCCAGGGGTGTTTGAGTGCCTCAGCGGCTGTGATACGTTTGTTGGGGTTTATTGTAAGCATTTTATTAATCAGATCTTTGGCCTCAGGAGTCACTGTGTCCCATTCTGGAGAAGGAAACTGCACATATACCATTTATTAATGATGTCAGTCTAGCTCCTGAACATTTTGAAAATCATGCAATAGTCACAGGCCTTTATTGTACTCGAGTCATTAAGATAAACAAGATAAACCTAACAAAGAATAAACGTCATAGTTCACTGTGTTTATAAACAGTGTTTATATCAGATTTCAAGGTGACGTTGCTTAGCTTTGATTAACCTTTACTGCTCATGCCCCCCTGACCATCACACACATACGCCCCAGTTGAACGTGCCATTCCAGATCCACACCTCCTGTGTTCTAGTTCCATTTCCAGTTTATCCCAAAGCTGATCATTCAGTGGGGTTGACACTCAAGTTCTTCTGCTCCAACACACTCTTAACTAGGGTTGTGTACATAAACCCTAACCATATTGGCACTGTTACCTACGTAATCGGCATGTACTAGAACCGAAACAGAGTGCAGTTTTTGGTGCCTCACTTCTGTGCCACTGTAAATTATTTCCAGACTGAGAAAATGCACAGTGGCTATATTTAATATTTGAGGACACACGGGATGAAGTTAAAAGCAGAGGGATGCACCGTGTTTAAAAGCCGACCCACACACACCTACCAGTTTACCATGTGTACGAAAGTCGTCCCACACAGAAGCGCCCTTTCGCCCCTTGTCTGTAAGCTAGTGGGTGTGGGTGTCCTCCTCTCCTCTCTCTGGTCTCGATCACTACAGCCAGGATTCTTTTCAAAGGTAAAGTACATGTTAATTTTTTTTTTTTTACTTCATACTTTGTATTTATTATTTTTATATTAATATTTTTGGGTTGTGGAATGAATCCTAGGAGTTTCCATTATTTCTTATGGGAGAAATTCGCTTTGATATGCGAGTGTTTTGATATACAAGCATGCTTCCAGAACTAATTATGCTCACAATCCAAGATTTAACTGTATCTTTTTTTAATAGAAATATGTTCGGTATTCAGCATACTTTTTTTTACAGTATCAGCTCAGGCACTGGTACCATTTTAAAAGTATAGATTTGGCATCAGTATCGTAAAAAATCCAAACAGTACACGACCCTATCTTAACACACCATGTCTTCATGGAGCTGGCTCGTCGTCATACTGGATAAGGGTTTGTTTGGTTCATCTTACCACTTAGGGGAACTGTAACGCTACAGATAACACAGACATGCTCTGTACAACTGTGTGGAAGAACCACATACTGGTGTGATGTTCAGGGGTGCATATACTTTTGGGCATATAGTCTGCTGTTGAAAAATGGAACACATGAGTGTACCGTGAGATCTGCTGTGGGAAGTGAGTGAGAGCTCAGGACTACTGTGTTAGAGGTCACAACCAAGAATGGTAAGGTTCTGGTGCAGAATATTAATGAGTACACACATCATACGCCCCGGCTTTGATCTGCTGATAGAGACGATGCTGATCTTCATCCCAAAACGGAGGATAACCAACTAAGAGGATGTAGAGGATCACCCCTACAACACACAAACACACACATATATACACACACAGATGTTTCTTACATCTCAGAACATTCATACAGTATATAAATATACAGCCACACTGTGTGTGTGTGTGTGTGTGTGTGTGTGTGTCGTACCACAGGCCCACATGTCCACTGGTTTTCCATAAGGATCCTTTCTCAGAACCTCAGGAGACAGATATCCAGGAGTCCCAGCAAAACCTACACACACACACACACACACACACACACACACACACACACACACACACACACCAGTACACAAGAACACGCCAACAGATTTAACAACGTTGATGATCCATAAGTGTGCAGAAGTGAGTGTGTGTGTGATCTTACCGAACCAGGCCTGCTGTTCTCCTTGCACCTCAATCGCAAGTCCAAAATCAGCCAGCTTCACTGCAGCTCCCTTTAGTTTACTCGCTAACAACAGATTCTCAGGCTAATACACACACACACACAGACACAAAATCACACACCACACATACACACACACATCACATCAAGCTATATAAGTTATACAGAACTCTACAGAACTCTACAGCGCTGTTTGGAACTCTACAGAACTCTATGGACCTGTCTTTGGGCTTTACAGAACCTTTGTTAGAACACTGATGGTCCACAGAACCCTGACTCAGCTCTACAGAGTTCCAGATGCTGGATGGTGTTGGCTTTTGTACACGGTGGTTTTTGATGCTAGTTTTGTAACACGTCAACAGACGCTAGCACAAGGCTGCACGCACGCTCACAGGGAGCATCGACCTTTATGAGTCAGTGTGCCAAAAGCCCCCGTCCTGTGTACATCAGGAGCTGTGCAACTGTGCTATTCTGACCTTGTGCGTAACCACGTCTGCTATTTCATGTCACACGCGCTTCAAGAGCAGAAGAACATCCCTGGAAGATGACGAGAGATAAGGCAGACCTTCAATGAGCTCCAGGAGCCAGACCGTCAATACTCAATTCTACTTCCAGGATTTAATGCGTCTGAAGAAAGATGTACAGCAAAAGCGACCGGATCCGTAACGCACGAATCTCAAAACCTTTTGATAACCCTCTGTAATTTGTTCTGTTTGAAATGGTTTCATTAGGAGTTTCTGTATAATGCTTCTTATGATTTAAAAAAAAAACGTTTTTTAGTCAAAATTTAAAATTTTAATAAATGTGAGCAAGATTAATTTTTTCCTTTTCTGTTGTATCCTGTTAATTCTTCTTGTACACGCCACTTCCTATCCATCAGTAACATGTATGCATGATAGCCTCCGCTTCATCTTCCAGAGTTCGACCAAGTTATCATATAAATATATCTGAATAAGTATATAAATGACCTTGTTTCTGTACTTGAGTAGTTGTATGTGTAATTGTGTGACTTGCCTTTCTTTTGAGGCACGCCTAATAATGTAGAAGATATAGAGTATATATAATATAGCAGACAGAGATAGAGAGGGAGAGCTACTGTAAGCTAATACGAGCCATACATTTTTGATAATTAAGTCAATTTGAAGTTGAGCACTTCAATGTGTGTACTTCGCCCACCTCTGGCCGACAAACTGGCAAAAGTGTTACGTGCAGATATTTAGAAAATTGTGAATTTTCTCATTTCTTTTCGTTTAGTTGTATGGTGTGAGTGCTGGGGTTGATGTTGGTGTCGTTGTCGACGCTACACTCCGATATCTGTATTAAACATAACCTGCATGTTAAACAGAATCTCTGCCTTTGTTGCTAGTTCCAGAATATCATAGTGATTAAATGTGTATATAAGCGATTACCAGCTGAAATGCAATCGCTGGGCTCTACTGAAAATCAAGAGCAACAACATTTACATCTGAGAGGCTTTAATAAAGAAACCGGAGACAGAGGCTGATTTCCCGGGGTGGAGACGCCACGAGCAGCGAGAGAGGCAACAGAAGCGCAGTAAGTGGATAAACTGTAATCTAATCCACACGGACCGCCATTAGACTGGAGAGGGTTTACAGAGATCCGCAGAGCGAGATGTCAGGGACTGGGCTTCAGTTTTACCAAAACGTGACAGGACAACAACATCCCCATCCAACCTGGAGACCAACCCTAAGACCCACCCTAAGACCCACCCTGAAATCCCACCCTGAAATCCCACCCTGAAATCCCACCCTGAGACCCGCCCTGAGACCCGCCCTGAGACCC
>QMIH01001661.1:109495-121299 GCA_003987875.1 Clarias batrachus | reverse complement strand
AGGTTTCTTCCTATTACCATCTCAGGGAGTTTTTCCTTGCCACCGTCGCCCTCGGCTTGCTCATCAGGGACAATCTTATCATTTTGATTCATACAAACTTACTTCTTTTGATTGTGTAAAGCTGCTTTGCGACAATGTCAATTGTTAAAAGCGCTATATAAATAAAATTGAATTGAATTGAATTAACAAATTCAGTTTTACAACAGTGTTGTAGGGTGTGTGGAAATAAAAAAAAAACTTTCTTATACTACATTAAGTAATGGTTAATTTTTTTTATAACTTTCAATTCCATTCATGTAGGATTTTCTTGATATCATCTTGGGTTTCTCCAGCTGTTGAAGTCATGCTGTTGCATTTTGGGATTAAATACGATTTGTAGTTTGGTGTGTGTATGGTGTCGTACTGTTACCGGTTTTGTTTCTCTCATTGAAATGCAACCTGCTGGAGTAGAGGAGCTTTCACTGATGTTTTGTTTTGCTGTCGTGGACCAGATAGATGTTATGTTCTCCCTCTCAGCAGAGATGATGTAAGGGACGAAAGGAAAAGGGCAGTGTCTTCCTCCTGGTGTAACCTGAGAAACGCTTTAAGGAAGCTAGCAGACACTTGGTTTAGTTTGGCAATCTTTAGCACTTACATGGATAGTATCTTGGAAACCTTTTGCTTGCATAAGACCATATTACAGACAGAGTAGTAGTTATATACCTGTATATATTTACTGTTTATTCAAAGTTAGTTATTTCAAACAAACACAGTAAACATAAAATCGAGCATTTTAAATCAAATTGTGTTTAAGAAATTCCCTTGAAACACAAAAGAAATAATTATTTAACTCAAATGTGTAAAGATGGCTTGTGCACAGTAAAGTGTATGTTAATGGGTCATAAAAGCCAAAACAGCATTTCACTGCATGCCATTTTTCTTCATAAGAGCTTGTCCAGAGGTATTTTGGGTGTTTACAGTCTCAGGTTTTTTTTTAAAACTGGTAACGACAGAAACTCAAAAATGACTTCAAACACTCGGTGGGSAAAATACAGGAGGATTGCTGATGACATTCTGTACAATTACACATACTGTACAGCATATCTTTTATTCTGACCATCTGACATGTACAGTAGGGAAATCCCAGCGGTCTGGGTGGCCCATGTGCTTTACGCTGCTGTAAGGAGATGTGCTCCATTCAAAAACAGGCACCTGATCCCATGTTGGTCCGCTAACTGCTAACAGCTCGTATTGCCTAAATAAGCCATAGGATGTCATCTGGAAAAAGAGAGACAAAGACAAATTAATTTTTCAAAATGTTAGGTATATTTTACTGTGTGTGTGTGTGAGAGAGAGAGAGAGATATGACCGCTTTCACACTCACACACTGTTCTATTATGCTGCAGTTTAAAAAGAGTCAGAAGCATAAATGACATGAATCCACAATGCGGTATGTCTGGATGACCACAACCTCCCCGCCCCCTGACATTATTCAAGGCATTTAATTAATTTCTTGCCTTCATGTCTGTTCCACCATGAGGCCTCTGTGTAAGAGCTCCAAAAGGGTATGTGCCGTTGGCTGGGTTCAGATCAGATCGCGCAGAGATCGCATTCTCACCGTTGCGGGCCGGATCACAGCCATCGCACTCCGACAGAGGATCATTCTTAAAATTATTGTACCTGCACCAAAGGACAGAAAGATGGAAGAAATAAAGGCGCTGATAATTCAATCTGAAACCAAAGATTAAATCAATCTGAAGCAGCAGGGATGTTGTAGTTTGACTTCCTGTGAAATCCCATCACTTGATGTCTGAGGTCAAACTGCAGGTTTGTACCTCATTAAACGAACCATGGACTCCATGTCAGTAATGAGGGATTGGTTGCGGCGGAATATCTGAGCTCTTGGATTGTCACTAAAGGAGAACCATGAGCCATACTTCTTCACCAGATCTGGACCGCCACTCGCATTAAACACCTCCTCAAAATACCTAGAACAACCGAAAGCACACAGAGTGATGCATTTCTAGGTGTAGAGACACTGAAGAAAAGACATGTGCAGTGACACGAGGTAGACGTTAAACATATAAATACAGCAGTACTTTCTTCATCTACCCACACGTACCCATGCACACAACCACACACACGCACAATCACAATCTGGGTGGGTCTGTTTAGAAGTGGAAATCTAAATCTAGGTATAATAACAGATTTCAAATAAAAATAAAACGACTCTGATATACAGTATACTAGTGCTGTCAGTTGATGGAATTAAAGTTTTAATCTAGTTAATCACGGTGTGTGATCAATCACGATCAATTCATTTAAGATACTCAGAGTTACTTCTATTATAAACGTGCAAAGTTGGAATAAAGAAATACACGACAGACTTGTTCGACTGCAATTTTATAATATCTCTAATTTTATAATAGCCCTAAACGTGCCATTATCATACATAGCCGGGTAACCACACTGTGATTATGGGAAGCCATTATAGGGTAACCACTTAGTAACCACTTAGTCGTGGGATTAATTTGCATTAAAAAATAGTAATGTGTTAAAATTTGTAGATAAATCATATGCATTAACAAGTTCATAYTGACAGTCCTTATAGTCTGCGCTCCACTCTCAGCAGGAAAGCAGAAGCATAATGATAAATAAAATGACTGAAAAATGAATACATTGGAATTCAGAAATACATGTTGAGCTCGAGTGCTTACGGAATGTTGTAGCTGGCCCAGTAGCTGGTGTTGTACAGTTCTTCTGTTTTATCTGCAGTTTGGATCGTCCCTCTGGAAAAGGAAGGTGTTCAATAYGAGGGAAATGCTTTTATAAACCACTTCTGTCCAACTCCAGTGCCAGGAGGAATAAAAAGCTTATTAGAATTATTCAAAAATATGTTTGTCTACTTTAACCTACAAAAATGCAGTTAAAGGCTGGAAGTAAAACTATGTCTGAACAGTTCTCAGAGCAGGACGCGACAGATGCACCAGTGGAAATTAGACACACACATAATACTGTATGAATTTTAATGTGTAAAACAAGCCAAACAGAAAACAAAGCAAATCTTGCGTAAAATTTATTATTATTATTATTATCATTAATAATAATAATAATAAATGGAGTATAGCTCATTGTCTGCACTGGTCACAACAAGTGTAACATTATTATGATCCAGTAATTCATGAGTGSACAAATTAGGAATCCAAATTTTGATACACTTACGGTATTTGCTCAAGTATAGTTAGCAAGCCTTTCTTCTGACCGAGTTTGCCTGGAATGAAACTCTTATAGTCAACTATCATCCACTGGTTGTTGTAGCTAGAGCAAAAAAGGGACAAAACAACAATTATAGGAAAACTTTGCAACTCTAAGGTTTTTTCTAACTGTTAGGCAGCAAGATTTCTCTAGCAAAAGAAACAGATTAATTCCTGATGCAGAAACGATGAGTATTAATAATAAGTTCCTTACGTTCCACTGTTGTACTGACTGAAAATGTCGGCCCATTCTGTCCCAGATTGAGCAAGTCGGTTTGCTACGATGTTCCTCAGCCACTCCATGACMGAGCCTTTGGGCTTCACAAACTTCCACAAGTCAGCGTTACTGTTACCAATYGTGGTTTCCATTGTAACCTGAAAATAGACACAATGTCGTTAGTCTTAGTTGGCACAGGTTCTATGCTGAAGCAACTTCCTAATGCAACTCTTCTATTTTATCTGGGCTTGGGACCGACACTGCATACGGGGGTTAGGGTTTAGAGCTGTAGTCTGGCCTGACAGGGCCCAAAGCCCGACAAGTACACTTTGAGTGACAGCTTTTTAAAAGCTCGAAGCCTTTTACAGCCCAACATTCAAATGCGCGCGCACACAGCTTTTGCCAAAAATGAGTCATTTAAACATAACATATACATTATAAACGTAAACGCCAGAGGAAAGCCTCCATTTCACCTCYTCAACATTCATCTTCACATCTTTCTAGCGCTAATCGAAACGCATCACATGACCACTTATTTACCGCGCAAGCCCGAGCCCGGCCCGAGCAAAATGATAGAAATTAAGCCCGAAGCCAACGGGCCCATCGGGTTCGGCCAAAGATCTTCAGCTCTACTAGAGTTTGGGCATTGTCCGAAAATCGAACCCGGGTCTTCCGCATGGCAGCCAAGAAACCTTCCACTGTGCGCCAACGCCCCGAAAATAGAGGCAATATGTTTAATTCATTTTGTAAACTAATGACTGTGTAAACCACCTGTACCAAAACAGATAAGTTAGTTGTGGCATATACATACATATATAACTATAAAACACACACACTCAAACAAATCATAAGGTGAACACTACATAATACTGTCCTGAAAGTCTGGTTTCTTTTGGTCAGAAAAATGAAGAAAGTCTGTTTTAATTTTTTTTAGTCAGAAAAGCACTGAACCGCTTTATCATTAGTAATTAAAGATGCATTTTGGGCAAATGTCTCTAAACATACCGTGTAGTCACTGAACACTTTATTAGGAAAATCTGTACTCATTCTAAATAAGTCAATTGTCAATGCATAAAAGCCTGCAGATTCAGTGTGCAGCTTCAGCTCATTTTTTTAACAACAGTTCACAATTGAACACCATCTGATGGCTATTTCCAGCAGGATACTGTCTCATGTCACAAATCAAAAGTCTTCTCAAATTGATGACTTCAGTCACCTTCCCAGTCACCGGATCTGAATCCAGTAGAACACCTTTGGGAGGTATTAGAACAAGAGATCCACAGCATGAAAGTGCAGTGTGACAAACAAAGGGAGACTATAGCCAGTGTTAGTACAGTGTTCTTAATAAAGAGAAACACTTTATACATAGGACATGTTGGGAGAATTGACCAAATCTACAGSTACGASCTYTCCWATGTTACGGATGACAGGCAATGCAGTGTATTCAGCAAATCAAAACACACTTCGTCTGCATCATTAGTTTCATGTAAATAATTAGCAACATCTTACCAGGCCACTGCTGAGAATGTAGAAATCATCTCCTGAAAAGATGGAGCCGGGGTAAGAGGAGAACGCCTGAGTACTGCCAGGAATCAGCGTCTCATCTGCAGAAACACGGGTGAAAGAAGTCTTTAGACTCAGTTGAGCTGGCAGTGACGAAACATTTTACTAATTAAAACAGAATCACCTTTTAAAGATGTACGGAATGAAAAGATGTATTTCTTCATGATCCGAAGCATTGACTGGTAGGTGTTCCATGTGTCGTGTGAGACAAGAAGCTCTTTGTTACCCGGCAAGAGTTTGATCAGAGCAGAGCAGGAGCCGGATCCCACTGTACGGGACTGACTGGATTTGTTCAGTGCAGCCTCCAAATCCTCCAGGTCTCCACCCATTTGGAAAAGTCTGGGCCATGTGTGAAAGGCAAAATCAATACTGGACCGTTTCAATTTATTTAACTTTTCAGAATACAAGAATATAATACTTTTCATTRCTGCATAGTGTATCTTTTAAAAATTTTATAACTCCAGTTATAACATGCCTATTCAGCAGCTGATATACACACTGAGCTTTTTTATTATATCAAATGCAAAAAAAACTATAGCCAAATAAAAACTGTATCTCTCTAGATAAGAATATWTGACTATATASAAGCTTCACGCTCCTCAGCTGTGTGTGACTGCGTATAAACAAGCTGACAATACTTTGATCCAGTGTTGTAAATGTACATGGAGCTGCTGGAGAGCATGTACTGTACTGTAGGTGATTTGGCCTGTGGGTAAGGCTAGGCACTAGATCATTTATTTTATTTGAGTGAATATTTTAATACACAGTGGGACACTGTGTGTGTGTTTATGTATGCGTACACACAGAAACAATGTCTTTATTTTCAGAACCTTCACGCCAAGCTTTTCTGATAAGTTAGCAGCTCTGCTGATCAACAATAGCCATGCTGAAAGGCTGCTGTAAGGACGCTGTAAGGACTCTGTAAGGACTCTGTAAGGACTCTGTAAGGACTCTGAGGTTGCAGTGGCACTGATTTACCGAAAGTACAGTAGAGAAGCTTACAATCCACTCACAGAAATCCGAGGGGGTTAAAGTTGAGCCCTGGCTCAGGAAATTTAGGCTGTTCATTATAGCCATCTTCTAAACCTTTCAGCTGCAGCAGAGACAAATGGACCTAAATCAGAACAGAGATTAAAACAGATTTAATATTAAGCTGTACATCATACAGAATATAAAAACAGATCAGATAAATGTTTAAAACAGATTAAAACAGAACATGTTTTCTTCATAACATAACATGGATTTCCTCAATCTAGATTTAGATAAAGGAGTTCCACGTTGCTCCTAGTAATTAATCTGTTAATTAATATGTATAAAGCGAGATCATTTACTAGGTCTATCAGTGGTATTTGAAGTGACAAATCACTATAATGACCACTGGAAAGTAATCCATGTACCTGATGCCAGTACGGCGACTCTGCAGTTTTCTCGATCTGCTCTGTGACCCACTGGAGATTAGTGGTAATGTATTGTGTCAGACGATGACAGTAGCCCGGGTCGTCTAGCCCACAATATCCCATCAGTGTGTTCATCCAATGCTTATAGATGAGCTAAAGTCCATACACACACAAGCACACACAACAATGACAGAAAAGTACAGGAGGGAGATTTAGAAAGAGAACATAAAAACCCTTCAGTAGAACAGAGACTTGATACAGACTTACATGTATAAACACTGCAAAGGTTGTCGAGTTGTGAACTTTGCTGTATGTAAAATGGCTGTATGACAGCAATTTAAATGTTAAAGTGCAGACACAAGAAGCTTTCCTCATCTGTTCAATAAACTGTCACTCAGTTCCTTCTGATTAACGCATGTACGCATTATTCGTCCAGTCATGTTCGACTCTTTGAGATTTCATAGTGTAATGCTCTCCAAGCACTGTGATCTAGAGTCCAATCCTCGTTAAATTCACTCATGTTCTTGCCCATGTCTGCTTTGATGGTGTTGAGCGAGTGAGTCCTCTGCGGGTTTGGTCTCCTTACACCACGGACCAATACCTAGCATGAGGTCTTTACAATAGATTTAGTATGCAATTCAAGTCGATCAAAATGAGTCAATCGGCTACTGACAGCACAATTCAAAAGCCTTGATTTTCCTTCTGTCTACCATTTTCAGTATCCAAGTTTCGTAACCATAGGTTGCGATTAGGAACACCCAGTATGGACCAAGTATGGTTGTGATGAGTCTGCATTTGATCTTGACACAAACACTGTGCGCTCCATGCTGAGCATGGCGTTTGGCCTTGCACTACTCTTTTTTTCTTTTTTTAACTCGGTCCTAGATCTTGGACGATCTTAGACACAAAGAAAATTACTTCTTTGACACATTCAGTGTCTTCACTGTTGATGTTCACTCGCATTTGACCGTCACCCACAATAGTTATAAACACATCTCCTGTTACACGGAACTTCCAGTACACATTATTATGCTGATCAATCCCTGCTATCCGTTATCACCCAGATGAGGACGGGTTCCCTGTTGAGTCTGGTTCCTCTCAAGGTTTCTTCCTATTACCATCTCAGGGAGTTTTTCCTTGCCACCGTCGCCCTCGGCTTGCTCATCAGGGACAATCTTMTCATTTTGATTCATACACATTGCATAAAAACTTACTTCTTTTTATTGTGTAAAGCTGCTTTGCGACAATGTCAATTGTTAAAAGCGCTATACAAATAAAATTGAATTGAATTGATGGGTGTTATTTAAATACAACTGAATTTAATTAAATAATCAAACTTGACGTTTGGCTACACAGGATGTAATTGACTTGGTTTCAGTAAAGACTTTTTGGAGATACTCTTGTATATAAATGCCTCTTTGGCTATGTGAACCATGTGTATGTGAATGTTTTTCCATCTGTGCGGTCACCAATGATGGTGAACAACACGTCCTTCTTTGGTGTTTGGTTAATTGCTGCTTGGAGGTCTTCATAGAACTATTTAATTTCTTCGTCGGATGCATCCATGATTAGCACATAAACTTGACTAAGCGTAATGTTGAGCGGCTTTCCACACTCTCACTCTGTCAATGGTGTTGAAGCTTTTTACCGATTTTTACAGGAGTAGTAAACAATTAAAAAAAACATTGCCAGTCCAACATAATACACTTGTTCCTAAAACTACGATGTTCRGCAGTTATTTCTTGCTTGATAATATCAATATTTTCTTGACTCATGCCCCTGACATTCCATGTTTCAACCTGGTAGTGCAGACCAATTAGTAAAGCACAGAGAATCCCAAGTCTCTCAAACCCTCACCAGTTAACTCAGGCTCAGGACCAGCGTACAGTTCATACTATATGGCTCGGTTTCTGATTAATATTATACTGTATATTAATTACCCTAAGTCCTATTACATTAGGAGCATTGCTTTGTTACAAAATCAATTTAAAACATTAAGAACAGCAAAGCGCTTGGCTGATATATTACATTTAAGTGGCATTCMAATTTTATTGGGCTACAGTGTTTGTGTTTAGTTTTAATCAAGTTAAAAGTGGAAGATTGTTCAGTCCCTCATGACACCTCTGTAGTCATCAACAGAAAGACTAGTGAACTCTATTTCCTCTCAAAGTTTTCAACACATTTTTTTGGTGCCTCCATAATTCTTGGCACCCCTGGTTAAAATGTGTTCTTTAGCTTCTAAAAAAATCAGTTTTGTTCTAAATAACATGGGACCACAATGGCAAAAAAGAGGAAATTACAACCTTTAATTCAAGTGCATTTATTCAGTGGGAAAAAAATCCCACATTAAGAAATAATTCTTTTAACTCAAATCATGGGTGTCACAATTATTAGCACCCCTGATGTTTAATACTTTGTACAACCCCCTTTTTCCAACAAAACAGCATCTAATCTTCTCCTATAATGTTTCACAAGATTAGAGAACACAGAAAGAGTGATCTTTGACCATTCCTCTTTGCACAATGTCTCTAAATCATCCAGTTGACCTGACTCCTCTCCTCTGCAATCTCCTCTTCAGCTCACTCCACAGGTTTTCAATGGGGTCGAGGTCCGGGGACTGAGATGGCCATGGGAGGAGCTTGATTCAGTGTGCGATGAACCGTTTYTGTGTAGATTTGGCCACATGTTTTGGGTCATTATCTTGCTGAAAGACCCAGTGACGACCCATCTTCAGCTTTCGGGCAGAGGCCACCAGATTTTGCTTTAAAATGTCCTCTGGTATTTCAAAGCATTCATGATGCCGTGCACCCTAACAAGGTTCCCAGGGCCTCTGGAAGAGAAACAGCCCCACAGCATCACCGATCCTCCCTCATACTTCACAGTGGCATGAGGTGCTTTCTGCATACTCATCTTTTCATACCCACTGTTTGGGTAAAAAGCCCGAAAAAGCTCCATCTTGGTCTCATCTGACCAAAGAACACGGTCCCAGTTGAAGCCCCAGTACCGCTTAGCAAACTTCAAATGTTTGCGTTTATGATTGTGACTGAGAAAAGGTTTTTTCCTTGCATGCCTCCCAAAGAGCTTGTTGGCATGTAGATAGCGTCTGATGGTTGTTTTGGAGACTTTGTGACCCCAAGATGCTATCATTTGTTGCAGTTCTTTAACAGTGAGCTTTGGATAATTTTTTATTTCTCTTACCATCCTCCTCACTGTGCGTGGAGGCAAAATAAACTTGCGTCCTCGTCCAGGCTTGTTTACTACTGTTCCAGTTTTTTAAAACTTCTTAATGATTCCTCTCACAGTACGTRGATATGGGCAGGTGCAGGTAGATGGCTATTTTCTTGTACCCATTGCCTGACTTGTGAAGGTCGACACACATCTGCCTTACTTGAATGCTGTGTTCCTTTGTCTTTCCCATGTTGAAGAGTGGATAAAAGAAATGGCCTCTGTGTCACGTCATATTCACAGTATACCCCAGGGAAGCAGGAAATGATAAATTACTAATTAAATGTTCCTAGATACTCTGATCAACTTTGTAAACTACTGTAGAAATGACAGAAATACTTCAATTACATTTATTTTCTAGGAATTGTTAGGGGTAACAATAATTGTGGAACAGGTTATTTTATGAAAAATAATTATTTGTTAGTCAGGGATTTTTATTTCCCCTTAAAATTCACTATATTCACATTATATTTTTCTGCAATTTTTAGYGTGACAATATGCTTCTGCAATAAAAACTGAATTTATTTTAAGGCTTTTAACACATCTTATCCAAGGGTGCCAATAACTATGGAAGGCACTATATGACATTCTGCCTTTACAATGAACTGGCTAGTAATTGTTTAATGTGTGGATTTTTTGTAAAACTAACAGCCCATTTGTTTTTTAAAAATTTGAATATTTCCTGGCTAAATCACTTTCAGTTTGATCATTTGAGAAAAGTTGTCCTGCAAAAGGCAAGAGCAGCTGCAAACCCTCCCATAAGATCCGTGTTGTGMTGGATTTAGAATAAACTGTTAGCGTTAAATACCTTTGAGGTGACGACGCCCTCCACAACTCCAGCAGCATATGCTTGCAACGTGTCATTGTACTTGCCATTTGTTACAACCTCCAGATATGACCACCTGAGGAGAGAAAAAAATGAACAATTGTCACAAAACAGCTTTATGTAGAGTTAGGTGTCAAGGAAAAACAACAACTTAGGAACAAGAATCAAAAGGCAGCCCATGTGTTACTGGATGACAATAGTGTGGTTCTAATGTGGTTCCCTCGATTATGAGTGTTGGCCTTTTTCAGCCAGCCATTTTTTTCTGTAGTTTCCATGGTTACGCGGTGGGCGAGACCCTGYCTCACTAAAACTCTCAGCACAGTCATGACTCTCAGTACAGATAGACCAGGTTGTGTAAAAATAATGTTTAGTAATGCCACTAACATGCGTCACCAAGGAGAGGACAAGTTTACTTTCAGTTCCTCCTAAGCTTTCTTCCTCATGTTGTCTCTCAGTTTTTTTGTGTGTGTTTGTTTTTGTCACTGTTACTGTACCTCTAGCTAATAAAATAAAAACTGTAAACACACTGCTTGGCCAAAAAATGTACAAGTGTTACTACYGTGTTACAGAAGGATCAAATTATTAGCAGGCATCAACTAACAAATACAACTAAAGCTATTACTGAAATGACTGGAATTGGGTTAATGCACCCATAATGCATAGCGGCCACTGTACAAGCTAGTGATGGGAMGTTTGAATCAGTAACTCGGTTCTTTCAAAACGAACGAATCTTTATTTGAGTGATTTACTTCATTTTGTTCAGACATAAAATATAATGTTACATTTTCAATAAACAGACCCCGAACACGTCTACATACGCAATTTCCGGCTCTAGTTCCAATAATTAAAATATTACAATGCATCATATCTTCTGGTCCGAATCGTTCGTTCTTTTGAATCTATTGCACTGTATAGCGTCTATGGGAGTCACGTGACACAAGAACGAACGATTCGGATCAAAGACTCGAGCGGGAACGACTCGGTTCTTTTTATAACCTACGGAGGTTTTGCGATGTTTTGCGCATGCGCGCCCGGTAGAAAACGAGTCACGTTACAGATCCTTCAAGAAGAGCTAATCGTTCATGAACGACCCCAGATGCTACAGTTGCTCAGGTGTGGACGCAGTAACACTCTGTATAAACAACAGGAAGGTTCTGTCTGTACTATACATTGGTCCGACTGTCTGGACAAAATTGAATGAAACTTTGCAAGTCCTTATTTGATTTCTGTGTATTAATAAGTTATAAGTTAGACAGAGAGTTCTGCCGTACAGAGAGACACACAGACATGTACGTGGGCGTCAATCTGAAATATTAATAATAATAATAATAATAATAATAATA
>QMIH01001661.1:52184-100165 GCA_003987875.1 Clarias batrachus | reverse complement strand
CAGATGTTTCTTGCCCTTCTTCAGATTCTTTAGCTGTAACCAATGTCTCACCCAGCTCTATGTCTGCAGATGTTTCTTGCTCTTCTTTGGGTACTTTAGCCGTAAGAAATGTCTCATCCAGCTGTGTTTCTCCAGATATTTGTTGCTCTCCTTCAGGTCCTTTAGATGTAACCAATGTCTCACCCAGCTGTGTGTCTACAGATGTTTCTTGCTCTTCTGTGGGTTCTTTAGCCGTAAGAAATGTTTCATCCARCTGTGTTTTTCCAGATTTTTCTTTCTCTACTTCAGGTTTATTAGCAGTAACCAATGTCTCACACAGCTTTGTGTCAGCGGATGTTTCTTGCTCTTTTTCTGGTATTTTAGCTGTAAATTCAGCTTGAGTTATATCTTTCMCAGGTCTTACCTCAAACAAGCTGTTCGATTCAGAAAGAACAGTGCAAATCTCAACAGTATCTTTTGATTCATTCTGTTCAGAGGCTTTTAACTCTCCAGCAGTAATTTCTAACGGATTGTCATGAGTGGGTATGTCAATATTCATTTCTGTTTTGCAGTCCATAGGTGTGATGGAAGCAGGATATTGTACTTCTAGAGATTCTGCTTCTTTATGGATCAGATCAATCACTTCATCCGCATTCATCTTACCTTGTACTTTTCCATTTATTGGAGCTTCCTCTGAAAGCACAGAGTTGTACACGACTGACTGAACTGAACAGCTCTCTGTGAGCTGGTTTTCATTTTTTCCCCCAATATCTGAATGAGCCTCTTTTTCATCACAATTATGCTTTGKTTTCTGTTTATTTTTCTTCTTCTTCTTCTTCTTTTTCCCCGAACCACTGGCACTTTGGGAATGTGATGTATCCATTTTTGCTGATGGCAAACTGTGAGAAGCCATTTTGATCTGAGAATCTTCATGTTGAGTTCCATCTGAGTGATCTTTTTCTGATATCTCACATGTGGRATCTGATATCTCACTTCTTTCAACATGCAATGGAATCTCCTGCTGATCTGTCAAACCTTCCTCAATTACCCGAACAGGTTCTAATGCTACATTACCTTTTGAAATTTCCAACTGAACTTGCTCTTTTGCCTCAACCTCACAAACATTTTGAAGTTTTTCAACATTATGACTTTCCTCTATGCTGTTATTTAAACAGTTCCCAAGACTCCCATCCTCATCTTGTGCCTCTAAAGGCGGATGAGATGAACTGCCAGAAGAAGATGGAGGCAGGTGATTCTCTTGCATCCCATGGTGAAAATCCTGTGGGGTTTGGAACTGGAAACTGGAGCCCCCTACATTTTCATCTCTAAACAGCTGCATCTTCTGAGAGCCTGGGAGATTGATTGAGGAATCAGTGGTAGAGGACAATACAAAAAAAAAGTCTGCTGTTTAATATTGACATTTTAATAGGCCAAACAAAAAAATGGGAAGGAAGGAAGGAAGGAAGGAAGAGAGACTCAGTCTTCAAAGCATAGCTACTGACCAAATGTGAATATTGAAGAAAGAAACATGCTGCACCAAAATGCCTAATCGGGAATTCCTAAGCTTGGAAAGCATAAGACAAAATTAACCCATCTCCAGAGAAATTAGAAATCTTCAAGAGAGCTGGCAGAAATTTTTTAAATATAATCAGAATGATACAATTCATTCAGTTTTCATCTGAAGCAAAGAGCTGTTGCCTTGCTGTAAGGTTGAACGCATGAATCCATCACAGCCCAAAGCACAAACATGACTCCCCTTGCTCCCAGAACCACTTTTTCACAATTTACATGTAAATTTAAATGTACATCCTGGAATATGCCCAGTTGAATATTTATGCTCTCTAGCAAACTGAAGGCTTTTTTTTTTTCTTGACGAGTCTCACTAACAAGTGGTTTTCTTATGGGACACAGCTGTTTAGTCCCAATCCTGCGAGTTCTCATCATCGTGTAAGCCAAAACATGGTATTGGTGCTGAAAACTCTCTCACCTAGGTGAAAAAGTTCATTTTAAGATCATAAAACACCATTTTCCATAATACTTAATGCTTCTTATCTATTTAAGCATTTATCATACATGCTTTGTTTTTGTTTTTTTGTAAAATATGCATGCACATTTATATTTTTATCATACAAAAAGAAATGCARTTGACAAATAGAATTTCTTTTTTACCTTTTGGTATTTCTTTCTTTCTTTTTATGTAGTGTCCGTAACTTTTAAAAATTAAAATCTTTCAATGATCTTCATAGTCATTCTTGATAAAACTTYTCCAATTTAGATTTCACATCTAAAGACAAAGCTGAAAAAGGATCTTATTCTAAAATGTTATTGCAACGTGAATTTTACATGGTTTCGGACACTTTTCCAATTTGGGGGCAAAAAAAATCCTKAATTTTGCATGGAATGCTTTAATTTTTATAAGTCATATCCTTCTAGAAGCTTACACCAATTTTATTATCAATACACTTAAAGAAGTATGAATAATTTGCATTTTAAATGGTTATTGTTTGGGACGAGACAGTATAATGTTAAAAAATTAATACATAAAATCATCTCTCCAAAATGGCTGAAGTTTTCAACTTTAAATTTTACACATTTTCTGTATTATATGCATAAAAAAATAAACATAAAAAATAAAATTGGGACCAATGCTGTGTTTTAGCCATGTGTGTGCAACTGCTTTTCGCTATTAATCACAGCTCTGAACTCTATTGTATATTTTTTGTAATGCAACTTTATGACTGGGAGCGCTTCTTTAGAGAAACTCACAGGACACAGTATGTGAATTTAATTGAGTTCTTTAGCTCTTAATAGTATCAATGTGTTTGGTGAATAAAAGCAACTTGAATGTAATGAGATGCCCCAAGACCATCAGTGAATCACTKATGATACCGTACCTGGTGCACTTACACCAGAATATTTGTAAGGTGGTGTGGTGTAGGGAGAGAGGGAAAGCCAGAAGTCTATAGTTAACAATAGCCCCAGGATTGCGGGTAGCTTAAAGAACAGAAAAATATACCAGAATGGGGATTTCCACAGTGGAGCTGTGACAGTATAATAYATCCTCCAGGTGTCCACGGTACTACCTTCACGAATCATACATGAACCGAAGCAACCATAAACTGTATTATTCCTTACAGAATAAGCCACAGAGATAGCAGATCACAGCAGCACAGTGACKAGCTTTTTTGTACTCAGCAATCAACTCTAGCCTACCATGACAAATGGAGTTTCTTGGAATTACAGTATAGCCACATTACTAACCTTCTGACTGTTACATATTATTGGCCAAAACTTTTCTACGAGGAGGTTAAGCTACGTTGTACATTATAKAATATACCACACAATATCACCAAAGCAATGTGTGGGGCAAAGGGAGGCTAATTATTCAGCTCAGAATGCTAATTTTTATGTATACACACAATGAGACACTCAAAGAACAGAAATAGAAGAGCATTCCAGAGCAAAAGCAAAAGGGAAATAAAGCTGTGAGAGTTAATGTTCAGACATCACAGTTAACATGCCAAAGCCCTGAGATTTGCATGATTCCAAAATCATCTGTTAGCTTAAGCTAGCACAGTGCAGCAGTAAAAAGAATTCTACTTCTATATGGAAAACACAAGCTTACCTAATACACTGCTTCCCTGTTGCAATGCACTGCAGGCTGAACCACCGGTCACGTTTTCTTCCACTTCCCCATTGGGACACAAGTCCGGTCCAAGGACAATGCCATGTTTCTGTACAGAATTTTTTTAAAAAGTGAAATTATTATTCCAGTGCATGTGTTTAGCTTAATATTCATGATAGTGTTATAGTACATGAGGGGCACGTTAGGGTACATGAGGGTTAGTCCCACTAAATGTGGATAAAGTAATTTGCTCCTGAAGATGGTTGAAGGAAACATCAATGTTAATTTTTTTAAATATTATTTTAAAAGTTAAATGAAAACATAACATGCTGGATAAAATGCAATTCAATGTACAATGTAATCCTAATTTTAAATCAAATATACCCCATATTTTTGCATTTCTATCCAACCATCTAGGAACCTCTGTAGTCCAACTATGGATTGTGGAGGCCAATGATGACCATTATATTTATTCCCATTTTTACCACCATCGTGCTATCGCTGGTCAACATTTGCTCACTCATTCACTTCACTCACTACGGGCAACCTGCGAAGCCCAATTACCTAATCTGCATGTATTTGGACTGTGGGAGGAAACCAGAGTACCCGGAGGAAACCCACCAAGCATGGGAGAACATGCAAACTCCATGCACAAAGACCCGAGGCAGGAGTCAAACCCAGAACTTGGAGGTGCAAGGTGATGGTGCTAACCACCAAGCCATCATGCCTCCAGTTTACATTTACCTTTAAAATGTCTTTGAGTTGAACCACCTCATCCCTGAGTTCATCCCGCTCGTTTCGGATGGCATCAGAAAACTCCTTCTGTCTTTCTAAGGCCTAAGAAGAACCCAAGTGTTTTAACAAAAATTAAATGGTATGCACACGCATGCACAAACACAGGCTTAGTGCTTTTGATTACAGCCTGTTCAGACTAGAATGTAATCTGAGCTAAATTGTTTTTCACACAATAGATGATCAGCCTCGTGTAGCATACCCCAATTTTTTTATCCTTCCATTCAATAGTTTCCTGAAGGTCAGAAATATCCCTAACAAAGCCCTCTTGTTTGAAGTGTAAATGACGGATCTCCTGGCAGCAGTGTGAATCAGTATGGAACCCCAAGGATAAGCAGAGAAAGAAGCATAAGAAGGAGCAGAGACGAAAGTGAAAAGCAGTAATTCAAATAAGACAAAGTATTTTAAATGGAAATGAGCTTAGAAGAACTGTTTCAGTCCATCATGATGACAATACTCACAGTCAGTAGCTCTTCACTTTGCTTCAGGGTTTCTTTTTGCTCACTGAACTGAAATTGCAGGATACTGTGGGCATGTTTCTCCCGCTCCAGTTCCTGAAAGGATGGTGCACAATTTTTAGTGTACAAAAGGTAGGGCTAGTGTAGCTGTAGTGATTTCTTTTCATTTCTACAGCAAAAGGCAGCAGGGGAGCGGCCAGCTGTAATCCCGAGTGCACTGTATGAAATCAGACATTTTTACACCATCAGCATGTGGCAGTCAATAGTTTTTTAAATGAGAAAACAACTTCACATTTTTCAAGCTTTTGAAAACAGAAAGTGACTCTTTGTATGAACATTTACAGCGTGCAGCACCAAGTCTGGCCTTTGAAATTCATGCAGTAGCAGTGGTGGTGYATTTTGCATAATGTGCAAACAAAAAAAAATGAACCTCTTAACCTACTCTTGCTTACTCACTTGCTGATGATCAGTAGTTGTATTTTCATGTGTTGTGGGTACGAAGCGGCCAAATCTAATATCGTCCCTCGCTCACTTCGAAGCTCACTAGCTAGGCAGCCTCCCCTTCAAGTGTCACAGAGAACTCCCGTCTGAGGCCGCGCCCACAGAGAGAGCTGGGAGGCGTCAGCTCGTGCTGACTCCCCCGAGAGGAGAGACAGCACAATACAACTGTGCAGGAGCTGCTGTCCACGCGGTCCCATGCTGCCACTCTGCCCGCTGCCACTGCTCACCAGCCGGTGCCCGCATGCCAGCGGTCCATCCTCCCTCCTTTAACCCTTTCCTACCCTATTTTGCTTAAATAAATGACCCTTTTCCCTGTACGACCTCGACTCGTGTCCGTGMATTTTGATGCTGCCTATGCAACATGGGTCGAACCTGTTACAATGACTTTATTTGTATGAAGTACAGCAATGTGTCCTGATTCATCGCAGACACACCTAAATTGCTGCATGCTCCTCACTTCACATTGCTGACGGGACAGAGTCGATGCACTATTAATGCTGTGGGCCACAGAAAAGCACATGGGCATCGGGTAGAGTGGGGAAACAAAGGCACACCACAGTAGTGGGAGTAGCCTCTGGGCATTTTCTCACTGGGGTCTATGTCTATGTACTGATGCCATTCACTGCATTGTGACGCATCCCTCACTGCCGTCAGGATGATGAGATGAGTGTCTTCTAACCTCTCTGCTCTTCCAATAGACTGCAAACATTTTGTCAAAGAAGAAAAAATGCTTAATCTGCATTAAAGTCATTGTGTGGCAGAATTTCAGCCTTGTTGAAATTTTATTATAAGAATAAAAATAAAATAGTTGCTGACAATTCCACGACTATCTGTAATTTGTGGAAAGCAACAATGCCCTACACAACTGCTAAACAAGCAACATGAGTATTTATTGCCACTGTAAAGACATGGCAAAGCACAAGAGATCAAACAATAAGGTAAAATCATTTTCTATCCCTCTTCCTCAAATCAGTGTGCAAGCTAAGGAAATAACGAAAGCAAGTGGCAGCTTCATTGCCTTCTAAAGGTCCTTACAACCTACAACCATTTTCTTAAGTCAAAAGCAGTGGCATAGCAAAGTTGTTTTATGTTTTAGAGCCATAATGTCAAGTTCCATTAAAATAATTAATTCATCAATTAATATTTGTTTTTAAGTCTTGTACCTTTCTACAGAGAACGTAAATTCTARCAGAGCGCTGGACTTCCCATGCTACTCCGAGTTATATCACAATAACAGCAATTATTCTGAAGGAGACATGAGAGCTGCATCTTGAAAACTCATCCTTGGTTTGAAACAAACACAGGAACTAATGTTGCATGAATCTTTCTTGAGTGTAATGGAATAGATGTTACGTTACTTAACAATATGGCTGTATTAAATAAATAGGCATTAAACCTCACTTTATGATGCTTTTTTATGGCTTACTTAATTTATGATTCCTCTTGGCATCAGCTGCTTTAAAAACAAAACTGAACTCTCTTTTTAACATTCTTGAGATCCACGGTGCTGTCTTTACTAAATCTTGTACAAAATGCCAAAAAAAAAAAGAATTTGACCTATTGTTCATGCTTCCCTAACTCTTAAAACATTAAGCGCTAAACCATACCTTAGATCTTTCCTCACATTCTCGCCGAGTCTCAGCAAGAAGCTCCTCCAACTCCATCAGCGAGTCCTTTAAAGTGTCCACCTCATACATCAGATTCGATTTCTCATTGTCCAACTGAGCATTGGACACCATTGCCTTGCGATATTTCATCTCCATCTCTGCCAAAGAATCCTAAAAAATGTATAAAAGCATGATCACTGATTAGACACAAGCACACACATTCAAATGCAAAACCAAAGTGACAGAATGAAAAACATGAGCAGAGATCTGCAGTGTGAAAAAGCATTGAACATCACGGTATAACATCACATTAATGTGACCTGCAGTTATCACCTATACAGTTAGATCTACACATAAGCTCAATAACAAGTTGTTATTTAGGAAGTCTACTAAAGCACTAGAGTTAAAATTAAGTAATGTTTATTATTTAATTAAACAACAATAAATGACTGAACATGTATATGGCTGCYACATTGTTTGCCACTTAAGTGGCTTCCCAATACAAATCTCTACASAAAAATATCGAGGAGTTTAACATGCCCTAGTTTCTGCATTGCCTTCAGCCAAAACACGGTATCGGTGCTAATAATGTATCTCACCCATGGTGAAAAAGTGAATTATCAGATAGGATCATATAACAAGATTTTTCATAATGCTTCTTATCTTCTGATCCATGCTTCATTTYTTGTAAATATGCATACACATTTATATTTTTATCAGATAAAAAAGAAACACATTTGCTAAATACMATTTCATGCCCTTTTGTGTTTTAGTGTGCGTAGCTTTTTTGAATTCAAATCTCTGTGATCTTAACTGTCATTCAGATGAAACTTGACCAAACGTATAGATTTTACATGAAAAGACATAAATCTGAAAAAGTCTTATTCTAAAATGCTAAATTGTTAAGATGACTACAGATTTTCTTTTGGGAAAAAAATCTGTTATTTTGCWCAGAATGCTTTCACTTAAGCAACAATTATTACAGGTCATATGTTTCTAAAARCTTATACCAATTTTAGTATCAATACTCAAATAAATATTAATGGGTTTGAATGGTTTGAAGCGAGACAGTATAATGCTGAATAACGGCCATYTTTGGGAAACATATAAAATCATCTCTCCAAAACAGGTGAAGTTAACAACTTGAAATTTTTCGGGAAGCAAGACTGGTCACTTCCATGTTCATAAAATTCAGTAGTAGCTTCTTTGGCCACAAACATTTTCTGCATTATATGTGTAACAATTTTTTTTATTTTTTAAATCGGCACCAATACTGTGTTTTGGCTGCTTGACTATGTCATGTACCTTGAGATCCTTGAGACTCTGTGTGTACTTGGCCTCCACATCATGGATCTGATCCTTAAGTTCATGAATCTCCTAAATAAACAATATGGAAGACRGAGTGAGTGAGCTGCAAATTCTGTTTAACATAAAACAGCGACGATGTAACAGACAGCAGAATCATTTGCAAATAATGTCATGTCTTGAGACCTGTAAAACCACATTCCACAGGGTAAACATTACACAAGTAAGAGTCATTTACACAATGAAGACTAACTGAAGATTTTCCAGATTGTCTTTCAAGTGTTTCAAAGCTTYAGTTTGAATGCAGAAGTGTAATCCTCAGGTGCAGAGTACACAGCTACAATAAATTCTTCCTATTAATTTTGTTTGTTTTGGTAAATGTCACACTGCCCTCGAGTATACACACTCATGAAAGCATATTAAATGAAACCCATGTTAACATTTGCTGATTAAAGTGCTAGAGAAGGGTATAGTGGACTGACTTTAGAGCAGTTATGCAGAGAGGGGTTTCAAAGAGAGCACACACTATACTGTACATACAAAGAGCATTATAAACCTGATTTCAACACACCTGCACTCCACATATACATTAGCATAGCACAGAGCTTCAACACGGTGTTAGCTGTCCAGGAACTCATTTACATTTATGTCCACTTTTATACAYTGGTAACAAAAATATTATTTAAACATATTTGAATAGTAATTAATTAAAGTTCATACTGCCATAGGAAAAAGTACACACTATACCCAGGATAAATGATAAAAAGTGGCAAAACTTTTTTTTTATAAACAATTATATAAATAAATATCTTTATTATAATAAAAATACTTTATATAAATGGTATATAATACTACTAATAATAATTAATAATAATATAATTGTACATCTTTGTACTGATTGGTGAAAAGATTGCAATTTCAAAATAATCAAACTATTGTCCTGCATCAGGCAAAGAAAAATAAGCAGATTGCTAAAATGAACTCAACTCTGGAAGAACTGTCCAATACATTGGAGAAATGTATTTGTAAAAAATGACTAATGATAATTCACTTGAAGTTGCATAAAAAAATGTCCATTAGAAATCAGATCTATTAAGAGCATTTCCACACACACAGTGTAATGAGAACTCACATGGCTGGGACTAAACAGTGTGCATGTGTGTGCATAAGAAAACCACTTCTTAGTGAAAAAAAAGGCTTCAGTTTGCTAAGGAGCAATAAAATGAAGTCAGCTGACAACCTGAATGTACTGAAATGAGCAGGTTATCAAATCTATGCAGTTTTTTTTGCTGGGTCGTAGTGCTCGTCTCTTACTGCTATAAATCAACATCTTCTCTGTTTCACGCTCTCGCCTTTACACCCCCCTCCCCGGCTTCACACAAACTCTGCTCTGTCGACGATTCTTTTCAAAAGGTAAGGTGCTGGTTCATTTGTTATTTTTTTATAGCAGTGATTCCGTTAGTATGCGCTCATGCGAGTGTCATTAGAGAGGTTTCTTTTTTTCCCCATAAAAAACTGTGTAAGACGATGCGAGGGAAGGGGCTAATTCCACACACACACACACACACACACACACACACACACACACACACACATCTGACGGATTTATTTTTACTTTTTTTGATGGTAAAGTTCAGGTTAATTTGTTTATTTTTACTTTATATATTGTATTAATTATCTTTATGCATTTATTTTTTGGGCCTGTGGAATGAATAATTTGACTTTTAATTATTTCTTATGGAAAAATTTGATTTGGTTTACAAATTATGCTCGTAATCCAAGGTTCCACTGTACATTAAAAATGTTCCCTGTTTTTTATGGTATGAATACATAAATTCCAAATAATTTATTAATCCATTAATTCATAATGAGGAAGCCACAGATAACAGTAAAGAATGGAGTGTAAAGCATTAACAAACTGTTTGAAGTAAACAATCACTGTAATGTGTAAGGTAGTTCTCGTTTATTTAAATAGATCTTTTAAATTCTTATTTTGAAAAAAAAGGGATACAATCAGGGTACTCAGGATAAAATAAAATATCAAAGTCAAGGCATCGTCCAGGATGCTTCAAATGCCTTTATAAAAAGTGGTGATGACAAACTTTTTACAAAAGCAATTTTAAAAGTGCAAAGTCTGCAGTTGCCTTCTATATGAAGAGACAGATATAATTTCATTGTCTGTATCTCATTCTCCCATATTATCCGAAGGAGGATAATGAGTCTAAAACACTGTATATGGAAAGATAGGGAAATCTACAAGGAGCTAGTTAAGATAATGTGTTGTGTCTGCTGCCTACTAAATCCTCCAGGTTAGCTGTCTGGGACCCTATGGCTATGCAGAAATGTGGTACTGTATGCACTATTATGCAAAACACTGGAGGAGAATCTTAACTAGAACCACCCGTGTCAAAGCTAAATGTGTAGCAGAGACAAAGTGACAGGTTGCTTTCTGGAGAACAGAAATAATCCAAACAATCCAAAGGATCATCTCTGAACAGGTTGTGTGTGATTTCACAGTTTGTACAGCTTGCAATATGAATAAATAAAAGTGCCTTATGCAAGAGAGATTTGTTTACTGGCCGCCAATACAGCCGGACATAATAGTAAATTTCATGCAGTGATTTCATGTGATGGCTATAGGTAGGTAGGGTTGCCAAATCCATGAAACAGAAATAAGGGATGCACGCTTGGGGAAATTAMGTATTGTAGCAAAAATAATCAAAGTGTACTTATCAGTTATTGTAGACAGATCTGCATGATTACACAGAGTCAAGTTCTGTTTTCACTTGTCTGTTGCCTCAATTTCCTCCTCGGGCAGTGGCTCAAGTCTGTATGGCACCTTTGGCAAATTTCACTTCAGTGAATCTCAAACAAACTTGCCATAGCTTTGCTGACGGTATGCCATAAAACACTGGAATGTAATGAAATTACACCCAGACTTCTGTAAGCTAGCAGGGCAAGTTAGACATGACTATTACACTTGCCTATTTAACCAAGTACATAATATTATAAAGAAATAACAGACATAACCATTGTGTTTTTTTCTTCTTTTCTTTGCTTTTTCTAAAATGTGACCCTGATGGCTTAGACCGGTCATTCTTTTTTTYTTCTTCTTTTCAGCGAGCATCAAGATATTACACACTCCTGCAGGTGACGTCCACTTGCCCCTCCCTCACACCTCATAAATCTGACTGGGAGAGCATCCCCGTCAGTCCCCTGCCTCGCTCACACACTAGAATCAGGGCAATAATATAATGTTAATTAACCCACATGGGACCATGAAAAAATGTGACATGCAGTAAAAAAAAATAAAAAATAAAAAAAAATTCTGCAAATGTTATCAGCATTCTGAAATTTTGCCTTTGTTTTTCCCCTGCACTCTTAGTGCCACTCCCCCCGGAAAAATGCCACCCTGGGTCGTGAGTCCTGACCAATGAGCAGCAAAGTTTTTTTTTTTTGGTAGAGACTATGACAGGCAGGCTGAGGGAGAGGAAGGTTTTTTACTTTTCCACTCATGGACTGCGCTCATCTCATACTATTCGCTGTGTCTTATTAGTTTAAACTGTAAAATAACTCCCACAAATTTTACGTTGATTCTCATAAATACACAACAGATCTGTATCAGTTAAATATGGGACAGGTCTTTTAGGTCCCAATCACAGGTCAATTCCCTTATTTTACATGGTGGTTGGTAACCCTAATGCTAGGACACAGCATTTTAGTTTCTTGTTCATTTTTACCGACACCTCAAGAACTTACTGGATAAATAAAGTCATAAAATGACTAAACAAAGCGTGCATGAGGGAGATAAAGTACTAACAGTGAGGGTACCTTAATATCCTGTAAGGATGTCTCGGTTTCTGCAGTGGCAGAAGAACCACCACTTCCTTTTTGTGAGGAAGCCCCGCCCAATGAAGTCAGAGTGGCAGTGGATAGAGATGCTCGAGAGGGGCCCTCAAAACAAAACCAATGAATCCATGAAACACATCTGTCAATTATACTGTAGATGTCAATAAAAACTCATTTAAATATGAGCAAAACCTAAGAAAAAAAATAATAGCTCTGCTAACCTTTTCAAAAAAATCTCTTTCCAATCGGTCATCCAACTGTAAACAAAAAAAGATGAACTTGGGTCACTTTTTCGTTTCTCATGCAAGACAGCACGGCATGCAGTACAGGCATGGCAGGTCACAGGACACTGTTGCGTACAGTCAATGATTGATACTGCCAGAATAAAGCTACAGTGTGGAATTCCTCGTCCCAGATGTGTTTTCTGGCTCTCGAAGCTAACTACAGGCTTCAATAAAGTGAAATGGAACCATGCATGAACCAATCAAACAGTGAAATGACCGGACAGTCCTCATTCACATTTTACATGTGATATAAGYAATATCACTGTGTCTTTTATGAGGGTACTGAGATCCTTGTTTTATTAGCAAACATGCAGCCTTACAAAACATGCATATAGACATCGAGAAGTGTAATTAGGGACATGCAGCCCATCAGCATATTAAAATCTAAGCCAGTCAGGTGTCTTAAATATAATTCTTTTATATAGAATAATTAGTACAGTTGTGAAACCTCGCAACTCACTCATCATCTATACCACTTTATCCTTATTCAGAATGACGGGGGCCTCGAGCCCATCTCAGGAGATTAGGCACAAGGCAGGGTATACTCTGGACAGGGTGCCAATCCATCACAGGGCACACACACTCACACACGCACACTAATTCACACACTACGGGCAATTCGGGAGCTCCAATTAGCCTAATCTGCATGTCTAGGAGGAAACCGGAGAACCCGGAGTAAACCCACCAAGCACGGGGAGAACATCTCCATGCACTCAGAGATGAGATTCGAGCCTGGCCAGGAATCGAACCTGGACCCTGGAAGTGCAAGGTGACRGTGCTAACCACTACACCACCATGCCGCCACAAATTTAATATATTTGACATATTTATATTGCATACCATAGTCATACAATAGACAATTTCCTGAAATAAAGGGCTTGGCCTCGCTAAATCAGCACCACACTATAGTACACTCATGGAAAATATCAACCACACAGCTTGGGTGGGAAATAAATAACCAAAAAATGTTAGCACTTGCACACAAAAAACCTCCACCCTTCTCTTGCCACCATGCCTCAAAAAATTCTTGAGGAAACACTGCAGCAGTCTGTAACTAGCAAATGGGTTTTCAATAGTTTTAATATGGGAAGCAAATGAGACGAGCATTTTTTTTTTTTTAATGAACAAAAGCATAAGCTCAGGCTTCTGAGATTTTGTTCATTTGTACAGGGAAGAATCACAACCTTTATAGTCTCAAAAAATGCAAAATACAAGATCCAGTAGAATCTTCAAGATTCTTTCAGTATTTTGCTGAATCCATTGTCCCGGACCTTACTGAATAGAAACACTTTTCCTAAATGGCCAGAAAGTTAGATTTGGAACCTGAATTATCTGTAATAAAATCCTCCATCTCCTGTAAAGTTGTTGGTGGCCTGCAGGCAGCGTTTCTCAGCAATTTCTTCCTCACTCTGTCACCACACTGAYCCTGTCTGGATCAGGCTGTTGTTTCAGATAAGCCAGCAATCACACTGATGTGTTTTACTATGCTTCCAGGACTAAAATAGTTTTAAAGATTCTCCAAAAATTAGCGTACCACCTATAGGAGATTTTAATTTTTATTCTGAACTAAAGCCTGATGGAAGCATCTAACCTTGATGATCAATCAAAAATGATTAGTTTCACCTGATTAAGTTTAATGATTTTCTAAGGTGATGATTTTTATCAAACAAAACTGTTCTATTATTTTATTATATACATATATAAAAGACGACTCCTTTAGTTACGAGGTTAACAAAGTCAGTAAGACTTATAAAACTGAAGCCAGGCCTGTAGATAAACTTAACTACAGTGAATTACTGTTTCGTAAAGGAGCCTAGTCATGTTTYATCAGTGAAGACATTCCATGAATGGAAGGTTAGCATGTTTTTTTTTTTTTTTCACCAGAGATAAGGCAAGATAAAATGTATCAGAGAAAGAAGTTCAGCTGCTCTGCTTCCAAGAGAGACAAGTAGCCTAATAGAAACCAAATCCTACAAGATGCCAGATTTTTTTTTTTAATCAGTCGTAAGGATGCAGACACCATGTTTATGATCCAAATATCTGAAATCACAGCTATTGTGACATTTTACGTCACTGCATTACTTGATATTCTTGTTAATCCTGGTTGTGTCTTTCTATTACATGCAGCCTTTGCATTCTCAATTTTCCTAAAGCAAGTATTTCATGCAAACAAAAAAACAACAACAACAAAAACAAAACACTGTCACACACTGAGCTGTTTGCCACTCACGTTTGGCACATCAGGAATGGTCACATGATCCAAGTCTCTGGAAAGACCACTGCTGCTAGCTGACTTTCTTAAAAGACTGGCCACGGAGCTGCTGCTGTTTTCCTGGAAACCACCAGGAAATTACAAGCAAGTTAAATTCTCCTCAGAAACAGAGATACTGTATGAACCCAAACTCTCCCAGTTTAATTCTCACAGCGAGCCACAGCCTCTGGGATGTCACTGGAAATACTAGAATAAGCTTCACCATAACCCTGATGCCTAAATGAGGTGCTAACAAGAYACTGATAAATATGCCTGAAAGATAAGTGACAGTCTGGGTGAAACAGAAGCTCACCACTGGACTAGCACATCTGGAACTCGTCCTGGACGATGCTCTGGAGCTCGAGGCCAAACGACCACTATACTCTGACAACTAGGGAGATGTRAAAACATGAAAACACTTTATTAACCAAAGCCAAAAATGGGACTGGCTAACTTGAGTTAAATGCAGCATGTTGGATTAAATGTTGATGTCCTTCAAAAAAATCATGCAAAAGCCATATGGATGACATGCACAGAGACAGCCACAAATTTTAACAACAAATCAGCTAAATTATGTTCCTGTGACAGTCACACACACAGATTGTTATGGAACAAAACAGGCAAAAACAGAAGGGCAAAAAGTTTGTAGAAACCTGACCATGACACTCATATATGCTTGTTGATCATCTAATTCAAATGTATTCCCCTTAGCTGTTATAATGCGCTGCACTCTTCTAGAAAGGACATTGGGCACCTTATCACACATGGRTCCAGTGTCATCCTGGACAGGTTTGGGCCTCTTACCAATCAGTAAAGTCGCATATGGGTCTGATGTTCAAGTGTCTACAAACCTGTCGCAATAAAGTGCTCCATTCTTGAATCAGATGGTGCTTTATTCTTTTAATAGCAGCACAGGTGTGTCAGTAGTTCAATCCACCTGGTCTAATATACCATTGTTCCTATAGTGAGAGCTTACTCATAAATCACTTGTATAGAGAATGTTGCAGATAATGACGGGCTAATAGAAACCGATTAAAAACATGCTGTCTTTGATTAAACAAGTGCGTACACCGCCTGGCCAAAAAAAGATGCGATTTGAATTTAAGCAAAGAAATAATTAACCTTTGATTGGATCTTCCCATCAACTACTCCCTAGTTCCTAACTATTCTTTTTCACCAAGTCACATGTAAGAAGACATACGGTATACTGTGGTTGTGGAAAAGATGTTACTGTATTTCAAAAGAGAAAAATTACAGACCTGCATTAAGCAAAAGTAAGCATAGATTCTCCAAAACTAATACATTGAGATTTATTTTTTAATTTAACTTTGAAAGAGCTGCTAGGGTGTGAGACTCTTTATAGTTGCTACCAGTGATAAAGGGAACTAAATCGTTTTACTGTAGACATGCAATAACAAATATACCACCATGGTATAAGAGGACTAAAGTGAAGTATTGTGCTGTTATAGGAAAATAAATCCACTTCGAGGTGGTAATTTAGGCTCGAATCAGATCATATCTCACCAACTTGCTGTGGATCATGTTCCTATAAAAGCATGCCCCTAAGGGTTGAATTTCTTACAAGACATCCATTAGTTGCTTTGGACAGCAAGCACTGTTAGTTTACAACCGATAAAAAGAAACGAGCAGATCTCTTTCTTACAGTACGAGTACTGGAGCGCAGCGAGCTCCCGCAGAGACTGTTTTCATATAAAGATCCCTAATAAGCGTGAATGAAACATCAGACAACATAGAAAACAAGAAAAAGAGAGAAATACACAAAAACAAATCAGCTGAGTTATGAAATGATTGTTCAGCATTCATACATAATTGACACACCTTCCTTCACACCTAATATAGTTTGGGCCATCCATTCACTGACATGTTTTTGTGAGGTAGAAGGAAACCAGAGAGACCAGAGAAAAGCCACATGGACACAGTGAGAACACTTCATAGACGGTAAGCTGAGCTCAGGACTGAACTTTGGACCACGAGCTGCGAGATGCCATTACAACCCGCTGTGCCACCATGCAACCCACATGAGATGCATTATACAGTCATTTATTATATTCAAACTATTATTATTATTATTATTATTATGTACACAGCACACATCACAAAATCTTTTATGAGCTGGGTGTAGTGCTACATTTCTACCACAAGAGTTCCCTTAAGTTCCTTCATAATAATGAAGTACACATAATGCTGCTTTTAATAGATATTGTTAATAGATGTTTACAAAGACCAGGTCCTTTATGATTCAGTTGGATTTTAGTAGAAATAACACAAACACAATTGCATGAGAGGACACTTTCCTCTTTTGCAGAACAACTGAAAAACTCTTCATTAAATGAAAGTGTGATCGCTGTGTTTTTCACAGTTGTTGACACCTGTTTGTTGACACCAGGACTGCCAGTATAATATTTGTCCTGCTGGTCCAAATATTTGGACAGTGMCACAMCACTAACACCAGAAGCAATTAAAATGGGAAATAATGTTTAGTCTTTTCCATTATTTTACCATTTCTGCAACAGCTTAGCACAGGTCTGCCCTAAAGTGTGTCTATTAGTGTGTTTGTTCTCAGATAATGCATTTGTTCATACCTTAAACTTCCTTTATTTTAATCATTATCTGAATGGGATATTTTAGTGTCTATGTAAATGACCTATTGCTGAGCCACCTCCCAGCACAGAACAGCAGATCTTGCAACAAGCCATGTAAGGAATATACGTATTCTTCTTATATGAGGTCACAGAAGGGGGAAACCTCCCGTTGGCAAAAATAGAGCAAGGACAACATATAAAGCCGACCAACAGCTCGTCATCGCCCGGAACACAGTTACAAGCAGATGTTTTGATAAAATCGCCTCCAGTATTTGAAACAAATGAGCAGTTGCACAAACATAACATTCTTAAACTCSGAGRACATGAATGTAAACCATCAYGACATGCAAACTGAGCAATGTGGCTTTTAATATGAACACAACCATTACTGCAGCCTCCTATTAGATTCCCATTCAGATATATTCAAAACTTCTCATTCTTATATTCCATCTGCAAGATAGAAATGATCATCTCAGCCGCTGGAATCGAATCAAGAATTTAAACGTCTGAATTATAGAAGCAARTCCACATGCACAAACATAAATATATAAAGCTCTGCATGCAGTAACCAAGATCAACCAAGCAGCAGAAACATCCAAACTGAAGAGTTTAAAGACATGGCTTGGACATACAGTACATTTAATCTAATAACAGTCTTTTATGGTATTAAGGGATAATTAAGGTTAAGCATTGGTGCTTAATCAGAATATTAATAACTACTGAAAATGCAACTGCAATATACAACACATGCTGTTAAAAACATGTATAAAAACAAATTAGTCAGTGAAAAAAAGGACGGTGTTAAAAAAAAAAAAATTAATTAGAGTGTAACGCCACTCACCATCTACACTCTAAAAGCCTTTTTATTAGGGATGGGAATCACTAGTCTCCAGCCGATACGACATTTCCACAATATATGTATATACTTACAACCTGTAAGTATCATGATCTTATAACAGTTTATAACAAATTTGAAAACCAATTTGAGTTATTAAATGTAGTTTGTTCCTTATAACATTAGTTTTCTCACTTAAAAATGAAGCGCAGCATTTAAACAACACAAACTAACAACAAATACAAGAGTTTAACATTTAACTAAGCAACGTGCATCTCTGTCCTCTGTCACCATTATTATTATTTCTAAACAACCTTAGCAAATATTTCACTCTCACCACACAAGATGAGAATGTTTAGATCTAGTTTAATAAAACTGTGACTTTTTACCACCTCAAACGGCTTCAAGGTCTCAAAACTCAAATTGACAGTGAGCGTGCGGGTGCATGAGATTCTTGAACTGGCTTGCTGTGATTTAAGGCTAGTGTAAGCAACGGTAATGTGGAGATTTAAGACTAATTCACTCACAGAGTTTAGAGATAAAGACAGATCTGAGGCTTTTAACGAGTACAATTGTTAATAATGTAAAAGTTAAAAAAACATTAAGTGTTAATGTTGTGCCACATGGGCGCTTCTGTGCTCGGTACAGAATTGTTCCACCGGTCACGACCAATCAAACGGGAAACCAGCCAACCAGCCCGTTCATCTCCATTATAAATCTAAAAATAGTTTTAAAAAAATGTATGTAGTATTTAGTGAGGCGTTACAAAAATCACTACAAAAGAAAAAGAATCACAATTCATAAGCAAATAGATTTTTTTTCCTACTTTCTACTCCCATCACCAAGCTTGGAGCATGGCTCACAGCACATGATTTATAATACTCAAACAGCGCCAAAGCTATGTATCCCACCTGCAGTTGTGTTACCAGACCAAACAACACACAGCATGTTCTGTTAGCATTAGTTTTTGCCTAGTAAATAAATTTCTGAAGGTGTGTTCATGCACCATGAAACACTCCTACAAAATGCATTCATTAAAAAAACCGGTTCATGCCGAAAATTATTGAAATAATAAATGAAATGTTTTATAGCATACAAAAAAATCTTCCGAAATACGGTTAGTAGTGATACTAACCCGACTGGAAATTGTGCTGTAATCATTGTCATAGCCATTACTCTGTTGGAGAAAAAAAAATAATGGCACAAAATAATATGCAACATTAATGCTGTTTCCAGAGAAAGGTGTAATGTGCTAAAACTCTTGAGAAACTGTTTCCTCTGGGTTGTTTACATACAATATCTGAAGAGTGCTTCGACTTCTTTTTCTTCTTCTTTGTGCTCTTGTGAGAATTTAAATAAGATGTGTGGGATAGCTACATGGGATCGATTGCAGGAAAAACATGTAGAAATATATTAGAAAACTGGCAAACTGATGTTAAATCCAGGTTATATTGTAATCATCTGGTGTTAAAGACCCGGTTTAATTTGTAAAATTTTACTGAAAACCAACTAGAAAATTCACAGCTTAAACATACAAGCATTGTAAAAAGAAGGTGCACTTGCTAATCGTCCAAACCAACATAAAAAATAAAAAACAAAATGTGAGGTTATCTGTCCAGCAGCTTAAGCGAGGCCAAAATTGAGTCATGAAACAGGACAGTGACCCCAAACACACCAGCAAACCAACATCAGAATGGCTAAAGGAGTGTTGAAATGGCCGAGTCAAAGTCCAGACCACGACCCCATGCTGTGATGAAACCTTAAGAGATCTGTGCATATGCCCTCAAAAAGTATTATACTGAAGCAATGTTGTACATAGCAGCAGAGTTTCACCAAAATCACGTGAGAGACTGAGACTCCTATGTACATACGGTTTTTGCTTCAAAAGTACTGCTGCTGCAGGTGATTCTAACTTAATWATAGGGTACTCATATTATTCTCATCTAGATCCTGAATGTTAACTTGCCTTTGGGAAAATAAGACTACATATTAAATTTTATTGTGCTTTTTTGTGACAAGTTAGTAAGAACCACACACAATTGTCTGATTCTACAACAAACCTCATTCTTTCGAAACGTGCAACTAAAGGCACACCATAACACAGCAGTGCATTTTTACTGCTTATAACATGTATCTAGAGAATATCCGACTTTATCTTGCCAAAAAGGTAATCAAAAAACCTGAATAGGGCTGTTTCATTGTAGCAGGTGTTTAAGAGCGAGGGAAGCAGTTTCATAGGCGGTTAGGACTGATTTACAGCAGACAGTCAGTTGTTACAAATAAGCCTTAAATACTCATTAACAACAAATAACATTTACATAATTCTTACCGCAGCCTCTGAATCCAAATCCAACTATACGAAAAAATGGGACGATCAGCACCATCTCGAATAGCTTTTATGGCCAAAAATGCAACCACCAAACATTCGACCATAACACAAACCTTACAAACCATATGTGTGCAAATTGGTTCAAAAAAGTAGTGATGATTTTCCCCAAACAATCTGTTTACACACATTTCTAACTGTCATTCAGTTCCTACAGTAGGACAGCACGTCTGGCAGGGCAACATGGCATTGCGCACCGCCTATGAATGAAACACTTGAAATGGAACTTTGCCATGTACTTGTGTTTACAAAAACAAACAAACAGCAAGTTGCCCACTCACCGGCACATTGCTCCTGTTCCCCACAGACATACATTCTTCATCATCGGATATCTGCAAAGATATACAGGGCAAAACAGAAAAAGGTTCACATTATGATTTTAGACAATTCATATGCACTATTATGAGGCTTTTTGTATATAACAAGGCTGTGCAGTGCAGGCTGAATCACAGCTTAATATTAATATACACAAAGACTGTCAGGGTATATTAAGCCAAAGATCTAATGCATGTTACTGATCATGAACTCATATTCAAATTGAATACTCCCTGACGGGCAAATTTACATTACGCATAAATTAAGCTAATATTATCCTTAATGTTTATATAAATCTGCCACAGAAAGTAGTCTATTGACCTTATGCATGTGACCTCATGATGTCTGTCCACCATGGTCCCACCCACTTCTGTATTGCGAAAGAAACCTTACTTACCAGATGCCAGTGCCAAAAAAAAACAAATAATGAAAACCACTCACCATGGCACTTTTAGCAAGAAAACAGATCTAATAATATTATTATAACTTTTTCTCCTTAGTAATTGATCCCAAGTTGTTGTAAAATTGCCTCTAAACCATCTGTGTTGTGTTTTGAGCCACAGCTCCAAAAGCWGTCCAAAATCCCTCTCTAATCAGTGAACAAGAGCACTTCTTTGTGTGTGGAACAAGAGATTCTACACCCTACATAGCGCACTAGCCTTTCGTCTTACACTAATTGGAATTCAACCCCAGAACAGTCAGCTAGCTATTAATGAGAAAAGTTGAAATATCAGTATTAGTTAACATGACTTGCACATCAKTTTATGAAGTGTAAAGCACATGATATTCCACAGAATCGTCTCATTTGCAACAAAATGAACTAATGCTACCAAATCCAGAAGGTATCAAATATTTGCACACTGCCTGAGGTAGCTTTAAATCACACCATAATAAAAAAAAAATTCAAACTGATAATCTTATTAGCTTCATTTAATGAAATACATTGCAATGTTCCCTACAACATAATGCATATGAAAATAATCTGCAGAAGATCAGCTAGGTTACTTTTTTTACATGTGTGTATCCTGTAAGTAATCACCAGGTAATCTACTGTATCTTATTTGTTTGGCTCTTAAATACACCTTGAATGTAAATTATGAACGAAAATACATAGTCGTCTTATGTCAGTTAACGCTAATTCTTCCATCTGCTGTTGTGGTTGACATCAATAAAAAGTATTGCTTTCAAACAATTCTTAATTCGTGCTGGGGCAGTGAGGATTGCTTATTGTCTCCAGAGCCTCCTGAAGGATTTGCCAGCCTGGTATGAGAAGAGTAACATAAAAAGGATGGAAAGCACAGAATCTGCAGGTGAAGGCAAAGAGGAGAAGACTATACCAACCGAAACGCGTCTCTGTGAGTGGCGTGTATACCGCTCACTGTCCTCCTGTTGGGACCAAAAGAAAGAAAAGTGTACAGGAAGAAAAAGTAAAGAGTAAAGGAAATGCAAGGAGTAAAGCAGCACAATTCACAACATGCATTTGATTTTCCTTTGTAACTTGCTAAAACAATCATATATAGAGTCAGGTCTGTAAATATTTTACTTTATCAAAGATATTTTAAATCTACCACATTGTACTGCTGTTTAAACTAAATAATTATGAAGGAAAATGTAAACTCTAAACTAAGGCTGGTTACAGTGAGATTGCATGAAAGGACTAGGAATTAAAGCACCTGTACAGAGGGACCAAACGTAACTGGACAAACTAACAGTCACAAATTAACATTTTCAATATTTGGTTAAAACTTTGAGGTCAATGAAATGTCTGAAGACTGGGACACAAAGACACCAAATGTTGTCTTATTTGGTGACACAACCGAGTTTACTTGTAGCCATCACAACTTCTTGCTTGTAACTGGGGCATTTTGCCTTTAGTTTTTTTTTTAGTTCTTTAGCAATTGTCCAGTTGCTTTTGGTCCATTAAATGGAGTGATGGGCCGGTATGTGGCAGATACCAAAGATAATAAGAAGTTTGTCAAAACCCAGATATGCGTGTACATGAACTGCTAAAAAATATCAAGTCACATCTGCATTGTTCATTAACACATGATAATAAATAATTCTTTTTATAAAGTTTATACTAATTTTCAAACTGGCTAAATGAAAAGAGCTCATTTTGCAGCACTATGAATAATAAACATATAATTATGTGACTATATCTAATATTATTATAGTGCTATATAATACCAGAACCAAGTGCTATCTTTTTGTTGCATTAAATCTTTTTTTTTTTTTTCAGATTAATTATAAAAACACAAATTCACTCCTAGAGCTGCTCTGGACACAAATCTGGTAATACCATCCACTGCTCAATGTCCCCCCATTTGTTGTCCAGGTTCTCCAGTCCATAGTATTTCTGAGAAAAGAGTGCACATGGCAATAAGTGGCAGAGCAGAAAGAAAAGAAAAATAAAGTTGGGGTAGAGAAATATGCCTGTGCCATGGAAAATGGAAATAATCATAACAAAAAGGAAATACCCCTTCCTTTAACTCTGTGTTTTTGTAATCAAGTGTGTTACAAGTCTTTATTCATCACATTACTGCACAATGAAATTCTGTATTCTTCGCATATATCAGCTTCTTGTTAGTATGGAGGGGTCAGAGCGCGGGGTTAGCCACTATTCGACAGCCCAGAATAGTTAAGGGTTAAGCAACAACCAGGCGGAGTTGCAACAATCTTCTGACCAAGAACTCAGAGTCTTAACACATTGAGGAACCATATCCCCCACCCCCTATCCCTTTTTTTTTTAAAGCACACTTTTGTGTGTCTGGTCCTCATTAATGCTAAACCATACAACAATTTTTACAGCCTGATAAACAAAAACACAGAATTGAAGGTGTTGGGTTTCCCAGGGCTGCATGTGTGACATTTTATACAGCATGCACAGTTAAACTGGACAAATATCAAAATCACACCTAGATGCAGAACTACAGTCAACTCCAGATTTATTGGCATCTTGAATCAGAGCAACAGATAACATAAAGGGACAATGATTATTGTGATATAATATGAAATATTAAAAATAACTGGTGAAACTTCACTCAACAGCCACTTCATTCGGTACACCCTGACCTGGGTTAGACCCCTTTTGCTTTCAGACATTCAACAAGGTGCTCTAAACATTCCTTAGAGAATCTGGTCCGTATGATAGCATCAGATTTGTCGGCTGCAGGTCCAAGAGGCCCAAAAAGTCTGCAAGAAAATCTCCTCCACATCATTACACCAGCAGCAACCTGGACCATTGATACAAGGCAGAATGGATCCATGCTTTCATGTTGTTTAAAACAAATTCTAGACCTACCATCTGCATATCGCAGCAGAAATCATGACATATCAGACAGGGCAACTTTTTTCCAATCTTCTATTATAAAAATTTTGGTGAATCAATGCGTATTCTAGCCTCAGTTTCCTGTTCTTAGCGGACTGTTGTGGCACTGGTGTGGTCTTCTGCTGCTGTAGCCAATCTGCGTGTTCAGAAATGTTCTTCAGCATACCTCGGTTGTAACGAGATGTTATCTGAGTTACTGCTGTCTTTCTATCAGCACAAAGCAGTCTGCCCATTCTCCTCTTACCTCTGGGACCGATAAGGCATTTTAACTCAGAGAACTGCACTCACTAGATATTTTATATTTATACATAAACCCTAGAGATGGTTGTGTTTGAAAATCCCAGTAGATCAGCAGTTTGGGAAATACTCCTCAGACCAGCTGTCTGGGATAAACAACCACGGGATGTTCAAAGTCACTTAAATCACCTTTCTTCCTCATTCTGACTCGCTCGATTTTAACTTCAGCAGATCATCTTGACCAGGTCTACATGCCTACATGCACGGATTTGCTGCCATGGGAGCAGGTGTACCTAATGAAGTAGCCGATGAGTGTATATAAATGTTTTCAAAATAGTCAAGAAAATCTTATGAATTTATTGAATATATTTTAACTTTTGAAGTTCAAAAAGGTCTGGTATTTCCCCAAATGTAAATGTCGCAGATATATAAAATAAATATTTGGAATACTTTTAATAAACTATATTTAATACCACAGAGACGGCCCTCAACACAAAGGGTTGCTAAAGGGCGAATTTTTCAAGAAATGCCTAGTTTCCTTAAATTCCTGGCTGCTTTTAGGCGCCCCCTAGAGGGGAAAGCAATCATGTGCTGTAACAAACATCAGTATTGGCTTGTGGACTCTGGCAGGTGAAACAAAACAAAAAATCTTTCCTCTGGTCATAGTAGATTCTGTTTCACTGCGTAGCCCTGACTCATCCTCTACTTTTCCTGTTTTGTTTTTTTGCCTGCCATTTGGACAGTTGTAGGAATATTTTAAGCCAAAAGAGCTTGTTTGCAGTGCATGTCAGCTGAGAAAGTCAGAAACACATAGCGTCCTATGAGTGTGCGCAGGGCTGTGTGTCTGACCTCTCAGACAGGGCTAGGTACAGGTACAGTGACTCAATACAAAGCATCGGCTAATAGGGACTAAAAACACTAACTCTTCCCAAAACTCAATAGATTAAACACATGAACAAGACAAAGTCAAGCAAGCATGCGTAAAAAAGCAGTAGAAATTGACTGCTGTGACTGATTTGACCAGAGGGCATGGGCAATAAACACCTGGTGTGTTGTCATGCATACTAATGAGCACCTTGTCTGTGAGAAGATCACAGGAAAAAAAAAAAAAAACGATGACGACGACAACAACAAAATTGCTACTCATCTTCAATATACTAAACTTAAATTTGACATTCCATTTCACATTTAACATGTTTTTGTAGATTAAAAAATATATATAAAAATGGACCAACTTTAAAGTCACAAAAACAATTCAAATCATATACAAGCAAACTTTTGATCAATATTTCTGGAGTTAGACTTTATAGACAAGCAAGAGTCCTACCTTCTGGACCTGATAAATCTATAGGACAGGTGGACAGAAGAAACATCGGAAAAGCAGGAGCGGAAGAAGAGCAGGAAAGYCATGAGAAAGAGAAAAAAGAAAATAGACATTTTTACCCCCATTCAGGGCCATTTGTAATGTTAAAGTCAGAAAAAAAGTTTAAATTAGTGTAAAGTATAAATGATTTTCTGAAGGACACAATTTTAATAGGACTGGTTTACCCGACCAGTCTGCAACGGTGGCTCCTGAGCACAGAATTTGATCTTGCACAAAGTATTTGTATTTTTATAACCTTTCATTCAAACATCTTTTAAGGTTAAGGGAGTAACTTAAATAAATATGGAGACACACAAACCCAGACTAACAAAGCTGGGCTTCTGGAAAAGGAGTAAGAAAAAAAAAATCATGATACTAATCATGATGGAACGTTTTGGTTTTGTCATAAAGTTTTCAATAAAAAGAAGCTGCAAATCACCCTGACAACCAGATCACAATAAGGTGGAAGAAAGTGGTCAGATGAGGGAAAGACGAATGGAGATGACTGTTTAAGCCAAGACATTCTTTGCATATTAAAATGGTGAATGCCCATACATAATTACATGAAAAAAATAACAAATAAAAGTTAACAAAAAATAAACCTCTCAAACTCTCCACAGGTTAAAATATTTTAGAGCATGTTTCAGACCACAAACGGGAAAATGTCTAAAATAGGAAATAAGCTATTTATATTTTATGTAGTTTGGCAATGATCCAGAGACTCTTTGGTTATATTTGTGCCCCATGGGCAATTCAGTTCAGTAATCAGTGTTTGCATCACAGCCAAGGAATCAAACTCAGTCACCTTCACCTTTAACAAAACACCCATACGTTATTAAACCAACAGTGTTAACATGAGACACAAACCCTGACCAGTCAAGAACCATCCTGTCCGCTAGAGATGGGGGGAAATTCGATTCAGCTACATATCACAATTTTTTCGTTTTGCAAATCATGACTAAGCAAATTTATATAAGTGAATAAATTTTCATGTGAGGTGGTGAAATGTTGCTGTTCCTCTATAATCCTACAGGTGGTACGCAGCTACTCACAGCACAGCTCCCTGTGTGGCAGACTCAAATTATTTGCTAGGTTTGTTCAGAATTGTAACAAAATCTGAAAAAAGAATGAATATAAAAATCAGGTTATTTATAAAATTCTGATCAAATCGAATCGTAATACAAGTGGAACGGTCACTTGGGTACAGATTTGGCCAGTAGGAATACATTCATTGTTTTGTCCCTGTTAAGACATTACAAAAACTATGCAAGACATGGCAATGCCTCAGTTTATAAAAAAAAAAACTATGCAAATGTCCTGATTTGTGAATATGCCAACATATCTTCGTTAAAACGTAAAAATGTGTCAACATTGAGCACCATCAGAAGACATGAATGATATACAGTAAGTAAATATTCTTATATGAACATGAAGTGCTTCAGGCTTTTTATAATAATAATCATGCTTTTTTGCTGTGTGTCCACCACATCTAGAAATAATAGCTGGAATATGATCAATTGTGAATTTATGTCTGAAATAAAGCTGTTCATCGCCGTGCAGAAACCCACAGCTCGTACTTCCTCTTTACAAAAGGCAGCGTTTTGATTAAAAACCCTGATAAACGAATGCGATTTATCAATAGAAATGCAGGCATACTCCCACAAATATACTGTATAGGCTACTCGCTAGATCAACTCTGGCTATTCCAACACGAGCCGATTTATTCAAGTCATAATACAATATAACATTTCTGCTGTTTACTTAATTTTTTTGTGTACATAAGGAATTGCATTTCAATGAATGTTTCATGGTGCTCCAGTCTGCTACTGCCCAAGACTTTCAAGACAATCTCCGTGTATCTGCACGGAGAGATTGTGTGTGTGTGTGTATGTCGACATATGTTCATTAAAACGTAAATATGTGTCGACATTGAGCACCATCAGAAGACATGAAAAACAAAACTGCTTCTGGCTTTTTATAATAATAATAATAATAATAATAATAATAATAATATGCGTGAACCCCGCGGCTCGTACTTTCACTTTACAAAAGGCAGCGTTTTTATCAAAAAGCCTGATAAACGTGTGCAATTCCCCCAAAAAGTCATCGTGTCTCGCAATAATGCAGATCAAACATAATACACCTGACCATAAATAAAAAGGAATATTTAAGCATATAGGCAAAATGTACTTCACTTAAATATTACAGATTAAAACAAGGAAAGAAGAAATAAATATATTTTATAAATATACCCTAACCCTGGGAATCTCATTTCATTATTATAAACATAATTTATGAATTATACTCGAGCTCTGATTAGACTACGTAGGAAATTGGCTCAACATCCCGGAGCCCAAACTTCATTTAATTAAAAATTTTAAATGCACAAATATTGTACGTAAGCAACAGTAGCACAAGTTTAGATTTTAAAAAAAATTTGACCATAAAAAATTATTCTGCATCTATTTTAGGTGTGCCAGCTGGCACTGTTCTTAAATTGCCCTTTGTCAGGGTAAATCCTTCAGTGACAACCCCGTAAATTTCCATGTTCTGTAAAACAGGTACATCTGACCACTGAGCTTCTGCAGATTCTAAAAATTTATATTGCTACTGTTTTTTAATTCCTGCAGTGGAAGAGTCTGAGAATTTCTTTATCATAAGCTTTGTTGTATTGTTTTTAGTCACTCTAAACACAACCTATGATTTCATTATGCTATTTTATTTTTTATGTTACACTCTAAACAGGTGGGTTATTTTATCGATGTATTATTATTCAGTAAATTGCCTGTTAGAAATACCCCAAATGAAATTAATCCGCTGTTTTAACCACTGCAGAGAGAGTTAGTCAGCGGTAGATTTCAGAAGTCCGTTCGGTGGTATGGCTGCGTTGGGCGGGTACATATTTGTATTCTTTGTTGTACTTTGTCTTTTTGCACACATGCGTGGGTGCGTTACAAAAACAACAATAATAATAAAATTCACAGCACTACTACTACTAATAATAATAATAATAACTGAATGGAGAATGTGCAGTCAAAGAAGAATCATCATTGAAGGAGAGAAGAATATTAAGAATAAATACAAATCAGTTTGGGCTCGACACGTTTATGAGCCTTGTCCCTTGCTGTCAATGGGAGCCTAAGAGAGATTAACACATTTTCGGCTTCAGTAGACACACAATACTTCAAGATTGAAACACGACTGCCACCTACAGGTAATGAACATCATTTTCACAGCTTCCCGCGTGTTGCTTTGACAGCTCGCGAGATCCCTTTTCTCTAAACATGCATTCTTAATGGCCAGATCTGTATCATGAGAATATTGCACTGGGTTGTCCTGGTGACACACGTCCCTATTGTCCTTATTATACAAGATATATAATATATGATTATATTGACAGGAAGAAAAAAAAACTTTTTTAAAGCATTTTTAAAACTGTATTTGATTGATTAAGGTATAAAAATAAGGCTTCACCTCTTTCTGTTGTCTCTCCAGCTCCTTCATGCGGATCTCGCGAGCCTCTGCCCTGGCAGCCCTCTTAGCTGCCAGTCGGGCCTCAGCCTGCAGAGAAAAGAGGAACAGTTTTACGATAATGTGTCAAACGTTAAATTTAATTCACAACAAAGCAGTAAAAAAAATCAGATTAACTGAGTTTTCCAAAAATCTGCAATCCTCTACAAAATAATACAACTAACCAACAAAATATTTACAGGAAAAATAATACATTTTAAATATAATATTCATTGATTATTCTATAAAGATCTATAGTGCAGGTTCCAGGAATAAACAGAAGGCGGGGGCTAAAGTAAAAATAAGTAAAAACAAAACTAGACTTCTTACTAATTTGGACTTCAAAAATTTAGCAAATAGACACTATTTCTGACATTTGACTTCAACTTGACTTAGCCTTGAACGTTTCGTATCAAATGCAAATTTGAATCAGTTCACCTGCTAGTTATAATAATAATTCCATATACATTTTTAAAAATGGAGCAACATGTTCTTGAAAAATGCTGAGCATCTCACATAGGCAGAAAAGGCAGACATGCAGACAGACAACGGGACAACCTCAAAATATAAAGTCTCACCACTTGGTGGTACGGCCATAAAAAATACATAACATAATGCTTTTTCTTTATAGAGATTGTCGAGATTAATTACATATACATATTTCAAGTTGTACTGTAAGTACATTGTACATTATTTATATGTAATCTATTATGTTTTTGAACAGTCTGATAATACATTTATGAAATATMCTAAGTATGGACATTATCTGTCTACACAAGTCTATATTGTTTTTTTTTCTAATGAGATTAGATAAACATTTCAACCCCAAAACACTCATTAGTGCAAGTGAAAATCTTTAGTAATGTTTTCAGTATCATCCTACCTACACATTTACTCCATTACTTTCAAAATAACAAACTTTAAGTGAGGAGAATTTATAAGCAAACAACTCGTGCCAACACACCAGCACCGCATACACCAAGAATCTCAATGTATTTACAGAAATTTGCATCTTCAAGAAAAGAGTGTAAAGTAGCTGTCACTGAAATCAAAATTCTTGTGAGAACAAAGGAACTACACACATTACAGACTTAACAGTAACTCATTTTACCAACAGGAAGTTAGATAGCCGAGTCATTTATACACAGATCACACCCTTCCTGTAAAGTCATCTACTATTCATAGAAAATGAAGTGATGTAAAAAGACCACAGTCTGTACTCTCTTACATAGAGAATACCATTAAAGCACACATACAATACAGAACAGAATACACATGTGACAAAGAGCATTTTTTAATGGATAAAAACAAGTAATTATATTTTAAATAATATGCATTAATTTTGAAAAAGTCAGACAAAGTATGGGGCATTTGGGTTCCAAATTTTCTTAGTTAAAAAGTAAGAGACAAAGAAAAAAAAAACTAAGAAACAGAAAATTAGGCCATTTCTTTTAGCATTTATATCATCTCCCTAATTCCCCCGTCACAGCTATTTATAATGACCTACATGCATATTCTAACTTGGAATASTTCTAAAGAGTGGAAACCAGCTGTATAAATGACCTGAAAAATAAACACATGAAATGGCTTTAATAATTAAAAGATACATTGGTTGTCATTTTACACCCTGGACCTCCTTTATTTCTGTATTTATTTATTGGAAAAATGTGTGTAGTTGCTTAAGGAAACCAAACAATTTAAATATTTGTCTTTTTATTTTAAAACACTGATTTTCTTTTCTTATTCATGTGCTAATGTTGATAATTTGATATCAACTGTAGATTGATCATCAAGATTTAGAGACAGACCCAAAACTCCACAACAAGCTTGTGACGCATACAGTACATGTATATAGTAAATGTCAAAAACTAGCTTAAAACCAAGGTAAAACCAAGTTATTTTGACTCACATACACATACTTTATACTTTCAAACCAAAAAAGCATGCTTTTGGACCAAAACATTACATTGGACCAACTTTTGCTTTGATTCTGGCATGCATTCGCTGTGGCATTTTATCGACACCCTTATGCAACATTATGCACCTTATTCCACATTTATTACTGTGCAAAGCAGCACTCATTGTACAGTTGGTCTTGTACTGATGACAAGAGAGACAAACCACTCCACAAAGTCTTCTCTAGCAGGTTTCAATGAAAATCAATGACTCTGCAGTGTCCAGCTCATGTGTGAAAATGATTTCTCGTGCTCCCAGAAGCATTCTTTCACAATTTACTTCCTGGAATATACCCTACGCCACAGTGAAGAAAACCTCTACAGGCGTGATAACCTGGTCATTCAGTACATTCAGGTCGACTTCACCCAACGTAACTTAGTCTAGACCTGAGCGACTGAAGCAACCTCAGATCATATCACTGTCTCCAGAGGCTTGTACAAATGCATGATAGGTGCATCACTTCCTGCGCTTCCCTTCTTACCCTGACACGCCCATCACTCTGGAATATGTTCAATGGAGACTCATCAGGTCACATGACCTTTTCCCATCACGGCAAAGTCCAATTGTTATGCTCCCTAACTAACCAAAGCCTTTTTTTCTGATGGGTCTCACTAACAAGTGATTTCTTATAGACACAGATGTTTAGTCCTAATCCTGTGAGTTGTCATCACATTGTGTGTTATTTCACTATTAAACATAGTTCTGATTTCTACTGCTGCTTTTTTTACCATGCAACTTCACTTAAACAAGTAGTGATCACAGACATTCATGATGATTTTTTCTGAGCACATTTCCTCCATGAAGCTAAGTAAAGAAAACAGCATGGGCAACCAAACTCATTGTTATGCCAGCTTTCCTGCTCTGAAAAAAAAACACTTCAGCCTTTAAAAACCCCTTTCTCTTGCAAAGTTTCTGTATAAATGAAATCACTTCATTAAATGTGAAGTATGACGGTAGCAGTAATTTGTTCTGGGGACCAGAACAAACCGACACCTATGCCAAGTAGCACACAATATTCTGTTGCACCTTGGTAAATGGCCTTCCTTAGGAATTTTCGCTTTAGAACTGAAATATTGCAACTACATTGTGCGAACGTCTGGGAGCCGTTCAAAAGTTGTTTGTGTCAGTGAAAAGCCAAGCAAAGCGAGTTTACAGATTTTTTTTTGATGGTCCTTGGGGCGAGCAAGGAGAGCAAAAAGAAAAGGGAGCGACTGTCATCTTCATTTTTAAAGCAGRCGGAGCCATAAAAYATAGTTAAGTAAGATTTAAATGTTTATTTCATATTTTACTTAATTTAYATGTCTTTAAATATATATGTAAATATATTAGYATATTGTCAAAAATTAAAAATTGGGAATTCTGGYAATATTTGTGTGTGGCTGAAATGGATTATCTGCATTTACATTACTTCCTATAGGAAAATGTGTTTCACAGTACAAAATTTTGGCTTAAGAACTCGTCTCTGGAACAGATTCAATTCGTATGCTGAGGTAACGCTGTACATATTTTGATATTTCTTTGTGTCTAAGGAAGAATCTTTTTACATCAGTAGTTGTAAGTAGTTGGTTAGTCCAGCAATTATTTTTTACAGTTACTCTAGCAATAATTTTCTGTCTGGATGATTTATTATATTAATTTGTCAGTTAGAACCAACCATAACTTTGATGTTGAATCTTTTRACCTTTTTCTTTTTTTCTTTTAACCTTTGTAAAAAAAATTATTCTACAAATAAAAATTCTCCCACATAAAAAGTCAAGTATGATTAAGTCCACCGATGTGGGGTGCGTAGAGTAACAATTTATAAAAAGTGATGAATATATTTTTAAAGATTTGCACACAGCTTTGCCTCTCCCCAAAAAATACCAAATAAAAACCATGACACAATTTAAATCTCCGAACATCAACAACTGCATTTTTCTCAGAAAGGCTCATACATTAATCACTTATTTCAACATGAAGTCTATGCAGGAAGCAGCCATTTCAAACTTTACCTCAATGTCACTTAGTTTTAAAAGGTCATACATGCATAAGCAGACTGTTTACAACTTGTGTGAGTGTTGTCACATTGTCAGTGCAGCCCTAAATGTGACTACCTGGGACGGTGTACAAATATGTGATTCCTGCTGGATTTTGTGCCGTTGCTAGTAGTAATAACATTGGTTTGGTGATTCTGTGGCAAGTAAGATGATGCAATGGAAGATTCTCTGCTCTACGCTTCMTAAAATGAAGTGCAAGTAACTAATACGGACATTTCAAGCTTAATCAGTAATAGCAAACTACCTGTTCTGGGGCTGAATCACAAATCACATAAAATGGAAAGCTAGTGCACTATGTAGGGTGTAAACACCCTCGTTCCACACACTAAGTGGTGCCATTGATCAGGGGATCAGTAAGGGATCATGGATTTGGAAACTAGTTAGCCATGAAACACAACACAGACGATACAGGGACAATTCAGCACTTACTAAGGAGTGTTGTTTAACATGACATTATCAAATGTGTTTTGCCATGACTGGCAAGAAAAACACAARTGTACCGTGCAACAAGCAAGTGCAAGATTGTGTACACACATTCAGCTCTGGTCTACCACAAGAAAAAGGAAATTCTACCCTGGGGCATTATTTAGCCATCTAGCCACATTATTGGACATTTGACTTTCACAGTATATTGGATTAGATAAAAAGAAATATATATATATAAGAAAGTTGAACAATTAGTGTAGGCGTGTAATAAAATGTAGGCGTCCTAATAAAACGCCTACATGTAGGCGTCCTAATAAAAGTTCTGTGAAGGTTCCAGTTCCCAAGAATGGTTTACTTAGAAGGCTTGGATAGTGTATCTGATTGTCTGCCTTTTGTTTATGTTTTAAAAATTGTCATTTCTTTTAAACAACAAAAAAATTTCATTAGAAAATAGTGCACATGTATGCTTCCTAACAAAGATTTGGACTTATTCCCGTGTGGTTAAGAAAGAGTTGAGAAGAAAAGTGTGATGACCGTGATCCCTACRCGGCACCAATGAACTTCTCCTCTGCAGCAGGSGTTGAGGCAGTACGTTTCATCATGGTGATTGATGGGTTTTGCAAAATGCACTTGACAATACTGTTCTTGCAAGAAGTTTCCAAAACAGCTGACCTTTGTGTTGTTACTTAATTACCTAATGCCTTCTGTGTTATTGTATAGTTTTGATCTAGTTATTGTTCTAGAATGTAAAAAATAAACCCAAACTTCTGACTGGTACTGTATTTGTACATCATTGCATGAATCATGATTATGTTACACAAATAAATACATTCATTCTGTTTATTAAAAAGTGATATACGAATAATGCTGTTAATGCAGCAGAAAAAAGACCAACATGACAGCATGTGAGCAACACAAGGCTTTACAGWTTTCACGGTTTTAGTAATTACTACTYTACTGGCTGCAAGCTTATCGACTCAGAATAGCATTGCATACATCTCATATAGGCGACAAACACTGTTGAGACATGAGAYATAATTGTGCAAACAGCATATTAATCAACTTTCAAGTTCCYCTGGAAACTGCCAGGACACCTTGGAAAGCTTAGTGACATCTCCGAGACAGCAAACAACGGCAGGGGAAGTAAGGCACTGTTAGAGSTAGGCTAAAGCTAAGCCACATCAGCCATCTTTCCCTAGCACCTTCCTCGCAAATGCACAGTCTCTAGTKATTCCAAKATAATTAAGTTTTATGTATATAGTGCTTTTAACAATGGTCATTATCGCAAAGTAGTTTTACAGAATCTAAAAAATGATGGAAATCAGTGTGAAAAGCGTGAGGAAAAATGCAAAAATCTATTTCAGTTTTGTTCAGACTGTCCCTGATGAGCAAGCTGATTTGGTGAAAAATCTAAGTGAACTGAGGTTTTGGATAATACCACATAAATGGAATTTGGAATTCAACATTATGATCTTAATGGAAATGTGGCTAAACAGCATTCCTATCAGCAACATTACATTAGAGGTTCGCTGTCTCCACGGCAGACAGAAGAGCAGTGGACTCTAGTAAAACGTTTGTGCATTTATGTTAACGAATCGGATTGTACTGTAACTGATTATACATTGCTCTGCTAATTTAGAGTTTTTGGTGATTAAATGCAGTGTCGGTACCAAGCTCAGGAAAAATTAAAGGGTCAGCGTCAGGAAGGGCATCCGGTGTAAAACCTGCTTGACGAGAAAAGACTAACATCAACAAGTGCAGACACTTAATTTACCTACAGAATTTACTGCCATTGTTATGACTGCAACTTGCATTCCTTCAGAGGCAAATTAAGCAGCTATCAGCAAACAACAGTACAGAAGGAGCTTTTATTGCTGCTGGAGATTTCAATCATTCCAATACAAGAACTTCCTAAATTCCACCAGAATGTTCCAAGGTATACTAGAGGGGGAAATGTCTACACAAACACTGCAGAAGCATACAAGGCCATTCCCCACCCCCACTCTAGTTCATGCTACCCAAGTACTGGCCACTTATCAGATGTGTGAAACGATCAGTGAAGTCAGTGAAGGTTGGGCCAAAAGGAGCAATTTCCTCGTTACAACAGCAGTGCCAAGACACTGACAGGAACAGGTTTTGCCTTTCTTCCACTTTTTCACATGTCTTATCGAACACTGGCATTCCACAGGGCCCGGTGCTGAGTCCATTGCTCTACCCTGTTAACCATGACTGTGTGCCTCTGCTCAACTTCAACACAATCAAGTATGCAGACACAGTTGTTAGCACATCACCAACAATGAGGAGTCAGCCTATAGGGATGAGATTTGTAGCCCGTCAGCAAGGTGCTCTTTCAACAAACTCCCCCTTAATGGAAAGAAAATTAGTTAATGTCAGTGTTATGATCTGGGGTTGCTTCAAGTGCTTGGTTATAGGCTCAGGAACGTTATTTTTGCAATAAAATTAAGTCAGCTGATGACATGAATATACTGGATGACTCGATTATCACATCTATAAAGTTTTTTTCCCTGATGGCACGGGCACAAGATCTCAGCCAAAAAGTAAGATGAAAGCAGCTTCCCTTAAATCTTTTCCTAGAGAATTATATTTTTCTCCATGCTACCTTGTCTTCTATCCTGTGAAAGACTCACTTATTTGACACGCAACTCAAAATGCATGTTATTTTCTACTTTATTTAAGACCAAAATAATTTTAAGATAATACGGATTTGTCATTCAGACCCACGTGAATATTTTCCATTACTGTAAGCTAAAACCTTACTAAAGTGCCATTTTCACCAGCAGGTTTGTGGACACATGACAGATTAATCAGAGACACAAGCATGAATTTTTTTGTCAACCAAGTCTTTCATTTATGTTTTTTCCTTAGTGGAATGAGAACATGCACAAAAGGTTTAATGTCTCATTAAATATTTTATGACAATAATGCTTGCTACATTGAAAATCATTGCACATGTYATCTTACAAAAATTATACAAATATATATGAATATTGTTCTCTTTGCTGGGCTTCATCAGGGAAGCAAATGCAGGACAGATTATCTGAAACATCTGGTTGAAACAAAACTGCTAAAGAATTCAAACTATTACAGTTTGTTTTTGTTGATGCTGGAAAACTAGCTGCTGCTTGTTATCCTTATTTGGCCATTTCCAGTGATATCCACACAGACTGCGCTGAACCCAAAAGACACTCAAACAGTAGTGAGACTCAGACTTCAGCCTTCAGCGGGCTCTAAACAAACTAAAAAACAAACAAACCACTATTGCAATTTGTCCATAGAACACCTTGCCATTATTAAAGATTTTGCAACTTTTGTAGACTCTAAAAAAACATTTATATCCACAATCAAACATTATATTCGAAATAATATATTAACGAAAAAAAAAAAATCAAACACACTGGAAACGCAAAACACCCACGAAACCAACAAGCAATTCAACATACACCTCATAGAACCAATGGGCAGAACAATAACACATTATCAAACAAACAAACAACAATAAACATCAATGAAATATAATTAATTTCCCAGTACTATTTACTTGAAAACAAAATCAATTATTCTTTTTTTGCCTTATTAAAGTGGGCAATAAATAGATCATAGAGGTGCTCTTTGATTATCATTTTTTTAAAGAATATGTTTAAAGATTTCCCTTCTGGCTCACAAACAAAAGTCATCCATCAACCACAGCTAACTAATTACAATGACTCCTACAGTATGTTTGTGAAAATAAGATCATGACATCAGAACATCAGAACATTGTGGAACTTGGAGAGAGTGGCAGTAGCGAAGATGCACATTGCAGTGGTGAGAGCTCACTATATTATTATCAACTGCCATAACCGTTCTCATAACCAGTGAGAAATATGATTTGTTCCTGATGGGTCATGATTTTTTTTTTTTTATCTTTCCAGGTAAGAAGCAAAATAGTGGAACTCCAGTCCCCTAGGTCATGAAGAGGAGTCACATGACATGGGTAGCAGGTAGATGAGAGGCTGACACCTTCAGCAACATTTCCTGACATATGTTTGTGTAGTCACTGCAGTTCCACAAAGTTAATTATAATCAAAACATATTAAACTTTTATATAGTTAAGTTTTATGTAGCTACAGAGTTTCCCCTAGAAATGTTCTCTGGCACGGTGACGCGAGGATGATGGAGGGTTTGAATGCTCATGCTAAAATGTTTGGTTATTTATTTGACACGCACGACTTAACTGGTCATTTCCATGAATGTAGTGTTGATTTGGAGAGGCCAAGCCCTTAAGTCAATATTTATATTTTCAGTAGCACTTTAAATAAATTACTTACAACAAAATATGATGGCTGCTTCTAATTAATTTAGTTACTTATTTTTAAGACACCCGACTGGCTTTTATTTTGACATGCCATGAGCTGCACACATTAATTATTATTTTTTACATTACATATACAGTGCAGGGAAAAAAAGTTATTGTTCCTTACTGAAATTGAATTTTTTTGCATATTTGTCACACGATTCAGATCATCAAACAAATTTGTATATTACACAAAGATAACCCAAGTGATTGCAAAATGCATTTTTTAAATGATGATTTCATTTATTAAGCTGTCCAAACCTACCTGGCCCCCATGTGAAAAAGTAATTGTCTCTCTTGCTAAAATCAATCAATCAATAAACTTTATTTCAAATACTCCCATCAAGGGGTCTCCCCGCCTAAATCATGAATGAAACGTCATTTTTGGAAAGCTAAGTTAAAGTCACTTGCCACATCCAGGCCTGATTACTGCCAGACCAGTTGAATCAAGAAGTAGACCTGTCTGACAAAGTAAAGCATGCTAAAAAGCTTATCGTGTAAAGCTGCTTTGCGACAATGTCAATTGTTAAAAGCGCTATATAAATAAAATTGACTTGACTTGAAATATCTGGAAAAACAACACCATCTAAAGAAATTCAAGAACATAAGAAACTTCATAGATTAACATACACTATTGTACATCAGTCTGGAAAGGGTTAATGAACCATTTCTAACTCTTCAACACGCCAGCGAACCACGGCGAGAGCCATTATCCTCAAATAGAGAAAACTAACAACAGTAGTGAACCTTCCCAGGAGTGGCAAACCTACCAAATTCCACCAAGAACACAACAGCAACTCATCCAGGAGCTCATTAAAAAAAAATAATAATAAATTAAAAAAAAACATCTAAACGAACTGCAGTGTTCATGATTCAACAATAAGAAAGAGACTGGGGGCAAAATGGCATCTTTGGGAGAGCCAAAAAACATCTTGATTATCCAAGACTTTTGGGCAAATATTCTGTGGACTGAAGAGATAAAAGTTGAATTTTTGTAAGATGTGTGTTCCGTTACAATTGGTGCAAATCTAACAGCATTTCATAAAATGAGCATCATACMAACAGTCAAACATGGTGGTGGTAGTGTGATGGTCTGTGGCGGATTTGCAGCCTTAGGACCTGGATGACTTTTGCGGTTTGTGACCTCAAGGCCTAGTCAAATACAGTTGAGAACAAGACAACTCAAGCTCAAAAACCATCTAATGTGGCTTAAAACAACTCCACAAAAAAAGAGTGGGCCTAAAGCTCTCCACAGTGATTTGAAAGAGTCATTGCAAGTTATCGCAAATTCAATTCAATTTTATTTGTACATGTGTCTGTCACAAAGCAGCTTTATACAATCAAAATAAATATATTAAGTTTTTATGGAATGTGAATGTGTATGAAAATGTATGCAATTGATTAATTGTAAGGGTGACACAACCAGTTATTAGGTTTTACGGAGCAATTACTTTTTCCACAGAGAGCCAGGTACAGTAGGTTAGAACTGCTTTTTCCCCTTAATAAATGAAATCATCAATTAAAAACTGCATTTTGTATTTACTCTGGATACCTCTGTCTGATATTAAAATTAGGTTGATGATCTGAAATAATTTAAGTCAGATAAATATGCAAACAAATTGTAAAAATCAGAAAAGGGCAAAACCTTTTTCATGGTACTGTATATAAAATATGAATGTGGATTGACAAGTCAGTTTGCTATTCAGTCGTTTACTAATGTAAGAAACTTGTATTGAATATCAAACATCGATCCAACTTGATTCCAGTGAGCCAAATGCTGGAGTTAGCATTAGCTCCAAGAATGTAAGTTTACTTAGACATCTGAAAAAAACATTGGGACGGGGAATTCCACACTCTAGCTTTATTCCGAAAGTATTAATCATCAGCTAGACAAACCAGTTCTCTATCACCTACAGGTCATGTATAAATAATGAATGTAGTAAGAGACCATTTCTTCAAGAGCACATGATCAGTACATAGCTCAAAGCGTGAGATGTACATGCTTTGTTTACTTTTACACATCCTGTTACGTGGCATGATCATTAATGTTTGTACAGATAATTTCCTATTCAACCCCCCCCCTCCCAAGTAGCGCTCCTCATCTATACCAGTAATTGAGTACTTGATTTTCGCACCGAGTACACATTGTTTCTTTCTCTGCTAATTGTGTGACAAGATTATTGCAAAAATATTATGCAAACATTTTTTCCCCATTTTAAGAATGACTTCCCTAAAGACCTTAAGGGGATGTAACTACACTCACACCTGTATCACCACTCCGACTTCAAAAACCGTTCAACTTAGATTAAACAGCAGAACTTGATATTGAGGCCGTTTTCACAGTAGGCAGGATTGTGTCATCCTGTGCCTGAGTACAGCTGCCCCCACCTCAAGGCTCAGCTATAACATTATTTTACTGAATCTGTGTATCCACACACAATAACAGTAGGTGGCAGTGCTTGCTTTGATGGATTGTATTCCACCAATTACCATGAAGAAGACTACAACAGGGTCAGCTTGCACATTATGCCTTCTATCATTCATATTTTGGGGACATTATCAAGAACAACCGCCTTGCTCGCCTTCCTTCWTTATCCGCTACTGCCAGTCAGTTCCAAGGATGAGATTGAAACATGGAATGGAAACATGGTATGAATCGTCACAAAAATGACATGGTACTTCTAACTCAATGTTTGGAGGTTAGTGCAGATTTGTTATGTTGTTGACAATTATGATAACTGACCAAGTATTTACCTTGAAACTTCTTTTAGAATGGTCTGGCTGCATAGCAGAGAGTTACCGAGCATGGCAGTGGGACACCTGAGAAAGAGCATCATCATCCCCATACATTACAACTATTAAAAATGCTATTATTCTAAGGCATTTATATGAAATGAGACAAATTCAGACCATGTCGCCTTCACCCACACAAAGCTTAAGTTCAACAACTAAAGAAGAAAGCTAAAAGACAATCTAAAGACATAAGACATAAAGACATAGAAAGTAACAGCCAAGATCAAGGTTGCACTCAAGACCATTTCAAGCTACTGGCAGATGTTCACTTGTGACTGATTCTCAAGTAAAACTTGCAAATAGTGGTTGCTTCCTTCTGTGAACATATTTTCTCAATTATCCAAGTGTGTCATTTTTGTAAAATGGGGAGAGAAAAAACATTTGTATGAGACTAAAACTTTATGTGGTCTAGTAAGTAGAACCTCTAAGCCTTGAGCTGAGTCTCATATCACAGTTGCCAGTGCTGACAGCTGGCAGGGGAAGGGCCTTCTATTTTTACAACTCTTGTTACAGAATCAGTGTAGGACTCCAARAACTTAATGGCAGCCCGGGCCTCAACATATCTACCAAACACATTTTAAAGTCACATTATCATTATATAGAACATGTAAGACAAGTAAAACTTTAAATATTATGTGACTATATGACTGAAAAACAGAACTGTGTACACTCTCTGTAATTGGAGACTATTGTATTTAAATAATAACATAACTTTAAATAATACAAAAGAGAAACAAAGAAAGAAACTTAAAAACAATGTTTTATATCAGAAAGAAAATGAAGCGTAATTATTTATATCTAACTGGTACTATTATTTACCTGTGTGTTATCGGTTTGGTGATCTTGTGTGTGTGTGTGTGTGTGTGTGTGTAACCTTGAAATGTAGCAAGAAATGTGGTGCAACAGAAAGGCCCTACCCAAACAATTGATACAAGTTTAAATTATGAAGATTTTGAGTCTGAATTCAAAATTGCATGACCGCTAGGCCCAGTGGACATCTCTTCAAGAGCAAACAATCAGTACACGACTGAGATTTACATGCAGTTTWACACATCCTGTTGTGCAGYATGATCTTCTTAACAAACATCTTGCTGAACCGCCCACTAACCTTACTGAAGATAGTTTAATCTACATTCAGTACTTTTTTACAACTTGATGTAGTCCAACTACCACACTGTTCACTCCTTGAAAAAAATCTCTGCCCCAGAAAAAAAACTACTTATTTATCTGACAAAATGAGTCCATTATACATGTGCAGAACCAAACTAACATTTTTTTATTTATTGTTAACCCATTGTTAATTACTGTAACACTTGAGTCAATCAAGATATTTWWAAAAAAATACAGTCAAAACCTGTAATATGACTGAAGAAGGATCATGATCATATCAGTAATATAGCTGAAAGCCTGGAATGGAAATCAGTTCTGCACTTTAAGAAACTCATGCAGTTTATCCTCTACACCTTGGAGGAATTAGAATATGGCATAAGTATTCATCTGAGTAAACATGGTCCACAAAACCTTCTTCTTAAGCCTAGCATGACTCTTACCATCTGTTAACCAGCACCTGTGACTGTATGTCAGTTTTGTGCTGACCTCTGGCTGGAGATCCTCCAGGTCTGCAGCAACAGTCTTACACAATGAAGACATTCTCACCGTCATATACAAAATAACCACAAAAACAAACATATTCAGATGCTTTGAAGTAGCTTTGCTACTAAACTAGCTGTGACACAGGGGCGAAGTTCAGTCTACCTGCTGGATTTTTAGAAACAGACAGAAGTCTTTACACTGACTATGTAAATGACCAACGGATCATAAGATCAGGGCCATATTTAGAGTTGATAACGTGGTTATTTCCGGGAAGTCACACAAGCAGTCAGGATACAACCAGATGTGTGCGTACCGTATTTATTCATTTATTTTTAAACACTAACTAATAATACCTCTTTTGCGATGACGTTGAGCGCATCCTCCTCCGGAGTCGCTGCGGTTCTGTTCGGAGTTCTTTTGCGTCCCTGAGAAGCCATGGAGTCTGTAACTGTAACTTTAAACTCTTTGCTCAGTTTAATCGTGAACAGAGGGAGACCTTCATGAGAACTGCAGCATTTCCCAACGCGGATCCCTTATGTGTAAAAAAGAAAAAAAAACTAAAAAATGTAGAACTTTTCGAGAAGTTTCCGGTGCGGAAGAGTTGCGCGTGTATCCGCTCCGCACGCGCTTCCTTTTCTGTGGTGTTTGTTACAAACGAACACTGAAGAGAATTAGAGTGTTTCAATGTCGCAGTAGCACGTGCACAGCTAGTCTCGCGCCGACCAGTTCCACCAGTTTARTAAAGTCCAGGAGTAAAAGTTTAAAACTACATTAGAGCTCGCGACGTTCGGTTTCGTCTGTTCACTTCCTCTGTAACAGCAGAGCGCGGTGAAACRCACGCGCGCGCGCACGCACGCACGCCCCTCTCGTTACTTCTGATGACGAGCGGTCGGCGCTATAAACAGCTCTTATCATTGCCCTTCTCAAGTCACATTCCTGTCGCTAATATCACATTAAAGCAGAAACACCAGGGGTTTCAGGTAAATACACACAGCGAGCACTCCCGCTAACATCTTCTAATATCTGTAATCTTCATATCTGTATCAACAAGCAGCTCAGTCTCAGCGTGCTGCCCGGTGTGTAGGGTCACGTCGGTTCTCTTGTTTCTGTCTCTGTGTAAAATGTGGACGATTGATGAATGTTGATGACAGCTGTTGTGAATCAGATAACGTCAAACACGTCCGTTCAACTATTATTCAACCATGACAGGTCGTGTAGAAGGGACGTCATTTCAACGGTCATCAAATGTCCAAATATTTGCTGGAGGTGTTTGGTATTAAATTGTGTAGTGTTTAAATGTGTGTGGTATTAAATTGTCTGTGATGTAGAATTGTGTGTGGTAATGTTTCTGGTATTGAATTGTTGGTTATATTGAAGTGTGTGTGTGTGTGTGTGTGTGTGTGTGTGTGGTAGGCATTAAAAGGTTTAATGCAATTGCATGATTAAAGTAATTAGAATAAAAGCAAGGGTTTGGGCCAAATCTGCAAAATAAATAGTTTTTGGTGATGGGTAGGAATGAGGGGGTTAGGAGTCTCAGGTAACTTACATAGCATAAGTGTGTACGCACACACAGACTCACACATGTGATCATAAACTATGGACAGAAACATGAATCAGAGGGTGTCAACTTCGAGAAACAGAAACAAAGGATGAGGGGTAAGGGGTGATTGCTATTATTAGCAATAATACGTACTATTATTTATTTATTTATTATATTTTTTACGTGCCTTAAATTTGCTAACATTATAGCATGAAACACTGAATATGAAATTATACACAGTGTTCAGAAAGCTAGTGACACATCAAGGCAGGTTAGACATGTTAGATTCACCTATTTTACCAAGTTCATATTTATTTTATAAAGAGATAACTGCTGCATACTTGGATAATTTTTCTGCTCAGTTAGATGGTCTCATAGTATAAATACTTCATCTAGATAACAAACTGGACTGGTCAGTTAACACAATGGCACTCTACAAGAAAGGACAGAGCAGGTTGTACTTTCTGAGAAGGCTCAGATCTTTCAACATCTGCAATAATTCGGATGTTCAATGAATATGTTGTGGCGAGTGTCGTGCTGTGGCCTGTTGGTGCTGYGACATGAAATCGGCAGACAGAAATACACTGGACGAGGTCATTAAAAGGGCCGGATCTGTCCTGTGCATGGAGCTGAACTTTGTTGATGTTGTGGCAAGGAGGAGGATTCTGTCCCAAATACATACAATCTTTACTGTACTGTAAAATTATTACACTACTGTTCCCAGAGCTCAATATCAGTTCTAAGAACAATATCTAATTACCAGTACCATTTTTGCACCAGCACCAATTTCTTTCTTTTCCATTTCCATTCCAAGTGCAATATCTGTATATTATTTATTTTTTAGTGCAATATGTAACTTATATATCTAATTCTATTTTCTATTTATTAATTTTTATTTACATTTTTTCTTGTCTACTCTATTATTCCTTTGCTTCCTTCCCAGTAAATAAATCAAAGCAACTGCAACCAATACAAAGCGATTTGAATCTTGAATATGCACTTTTTTTGCTTCTCAGGTGACCTGAGGTGATATCCACTAGCCTCTTCCTTTCCCATCATGTACTCCAAAGTAAGAGAGCTTTCCAGTCATTCCTCTGCCTTGCTCACACTAGAATCAGTGCAATAATGAGGTTACTTATTACATCACATGAAAAATGTGATGTGTAAAAGAGTTTGATTCCAAAAATGATGACACCAATGTTATCATCATTCCTTTACTTTCCCTTGCATTAATGCATTATATTTTGCGAAAACATTTGCTCGATGTGATATTTGGGATATGTTGCTTCTGAATCGGACATTTGAAGTATATAAAAACTTTGCCTATCCTTTTCCAATTTTAACTTTTGGGTTTCAATAATTTTGTCCCAGTGTGTCCCAGATTACTGATTGGAGTAGAACCTGGTGTGTTTATCTGCTGTTATAGTCCATCAATCTCAAGGATTTGATGCACTGTACATTTACTGTATAGGTAAGCATTGTTAATTTAAATGTTTGGAAATTGTGAAATCATATAAATTTCACATTATACGAGGGGCAGAAWTAGATTTCTATTTTTTAATAAGAAAATTCTGATTCTATTATGATGAATGTAAAGAGATTATCTGGATGGTTGGATGGATACTTTATTAATCCTGATGAAAATTCCAGATATTCAGCAGTAATAGACAGTATCACAAAGACAGATTGTAGATGTGATTGCACACAGTATATCTTACATATTGTATACTGTACAGTCTAAAAAATGCTGAGTTCAAAAACAACCCAGCCACTGGGACACTATTGGACACAACATGCACTGGGTATAACCATTTAACCCCGAATTCTGGGTTGTTCATTTGACCCAACCAGTGGATAAAACTTGCTGGGTTAAATGTTCACGTTCTGGGTTAAATTTTAAAGTGCTGGACTATTTTATATGACCCAACCAGTGGGTAAAATTAACACTCTTGCTGGGTTGACACATTCCATTTGACTTTTTTTATTTTCAAAAAATGTCAGACAGAACCATTTGTTAAATATAAAATAAATGTAACATAAACACACTCTGTAAAACTTTTTTTAAGACCCCTGTAAATCTGATTTGAATAGCATTTTTTTGCATTTAATACAATCAATCATTAAACACTTTTAATATAGTTTTCAATACATATCTTATAATGCCCACATGACATCAAACATCCCCATCTTGTAACTATTTATTTTAACTATTAGTTATTTAACTATTATTATGTAATTTCCTTTTTCATTTSCATTTTATTGAACAAAAACAATAAAACTTAAAAAAAATATATTGTTTAAATGTTGGCTGAAAATAACTGCTGTCCTCAAAAATGTAATACATGAGTACTCATGTCCATCAATCTGATATACAGTATGCTGGGGAAACTCCCAGATGAGAAGGCACTGCTTTGTGTAGTTAACAAAAAAAAAACTTTAAACAAACATCAACATCCTCCACCAAAGAGTCTGTATCAATAGCGTTGCCTCTAACAATGGGAAAGGTCTGTCAGGTCCCTCTTGTCTCATCCCCAAGGCACAAAACGTGGAACTATGTTCCAGACATCACCATATTTTGCAGATATCATCCTCATCATGTTGGTCCACCTGTGGATTACACACCATCACTTAGTGTTGAAATATAAGTAACATTTACGTCAAGCATTTTTGTTAAGGACATAATGCAAAATATTTTTTCTCTYGTAATTTTCTCTTGTAAATACACAAAAATACATAATGTGAAAATGAATTTAGTATATCTTTCTGATTAATTTACCTCACTATTTTATGTGTGAGTGATAACAGGATACGTCTGGATTTAATACGAAACATTCACCCCTTTTCCAATTCCTAACGAACTCTAGATGAATATGATATTTTCAGATATAATTTAAAAAAAWWTTTTTAAAGCATCAAAAATGAAACTGAATTTTATATTCATTAAAATTTCAGAAGTATGTAGCTAAACAAATTAATTAAAGGAACACCAGCCAGRAGTCACGTGGGATTGCAGAGAAAGAGGGCAGCATAGGCTGATGGATGGCTGATTCGGCACTTCACGGATCAATCTCGATGTGTTTGAATGTAGACGGTCCTCATTGTTTGGTATGATCGTGTTTTTTTTTGTTTGTTTTTCGTTTGTATTTTTTCTGTTGTTAAGAACAGGGGAGGGGTTAGTTGTGCTTTGTTAAGCAGCAGGATGTTACATAGGGTTTTGGTATTTGAAATGTTCAACTGCTGTTTGTTTAACATATCACAGCCTAATACACATGCGGACAAAATTGTTGGTACCCTTCGGTCAATGTAAGAAAAAYTCACAATGATCACAGAAATAATTTTAATCTGAAAAAGTAATAATTTAAAAAAATTCTATGAATGTTAACCAATGAAAGTCAGACATTGCTTTTCAACCATGCTTCAACAGAATTATTTTAAAAAATAAACTCATGGAACAGGCCTGGACAAAAATGATGGTACCCCTAGAAAATACTGAAAATAATGTGACCAAAGGGACATGTTAATTCAAGGTGTGTCCACTAATTAGCATCACAGGTGTCTACAATCTTGTAATCAGTCAGTGGGCCTATATATAGGGCTCCAGGTAGTCACTGTGTTGTTTGGTGACATGGTATGTACCACACTCAACATGGACCAGAGGAAGCGAAGGAAAGAGTTGTCTCAGGAGATTCGAAAGAAAATTATAGGCAAGCATGTTAAAGGTAAAGGCTATAAGACCATTTCCAAGCAGCTAGATGTTCCTGTGACTACAGTTGCACATATTATTCAGAAATTTAAGATCCATGGGACTGTAGCCAACCTCCCTGGACGTGGCCGCAGGAGGAAAATTGATGAAAAATCAAAGAGACGGATAATCCCAATGGTAACAAAAGAGCCCAGAAAGACTTCTAAAGAGATCCAAGGTGAACTTCATGCTCAAGGAACATCAGTGTCAGATCTCACCATCCGTCGTTGTTTCAGCCAAAGTGGACTACATGGGAGACGACCAAGGAGGACACCATTGTTGAAAACAAATCATAAAAAAGCCAGACTGGAAT
>QMIH01001661.1:23812-52096 GCA_003987875.1 Clarias batrachus | reverse complement strand
GATCTGACACTGATGTTCCTTGAGCATGAAGTTCACCTTGGATCTCTTTAGAAGTCTTTCTGGGCTCTTTTGTTACCATTGGGATTATCCGTCTCTTTGATTTTTCATCAATTTTCCTCCTGCGGCCACGTCCAGGGAGGTTGGCTACAGTCCCATGGATCTTAAATTTCTGAATAATATGTGCAACTGTAGTCACAGGAACATCTAGCTGCTTGGAAATGGTCTTATAGCCTTTACCTTTAACATGCTTGCCTATAATTTTCTTTCGAATCTCCTGAGACAACTCTTTCCTTCGCTTCCTCTGGTCCATGTTGAGTGTGGTACATACCATGTCACCAAACAACACAGTGACTACCTGGAGCCCTATATATAGGCCCACTGACTGATTACAAGATTGTAGACACCTGTGATGCTAATTAGTGGACACACCTTGAGTTAACATGTCCCTTTGGTCACATTATTTTCAGTATTTTCTAGGGGTACCATCATTTTTGTCCAGGCCTGTTCCATGAGTTTATTTTTTAAAATAATTCTGTTGAAGCATGGTTGAAAAGCAATGTCTGACTTTCATTGGTTAACATTCATAGAATTCTTATTTATTATTATTTTTGTCAGATTAAAGTTATTTCTGTGACCATTGTGAGTTTTTCTTACATTGACCGAAGGGTACCAACAATTTTGTCCGCGTGTGTATGTCATCCCCCAGTAGGGGGCAGTCTCCTAACGCATTTGATTACGCGCACAATTATGGATTTATTTGTTTTATAAATAGGTAGTCACATCAGGTTTATAACATGGAATATTAATGGATGTGGGAGCCCAATTAAGAGAAAAAAGGTCCTGACATATCTCAAACATAAGCAAGTAGATGTTGCTTTTGTGCAAGAAAGTCACTTAACAGATATTGAAGCACTAAAATTCAAACGAGATTGGGTAGGCCATGTATTTTATTCATCATTTACGAGTAAACAAAATGGGGTAATGATTCTAGTTAATAAGAGGCTTAATTTTCTAATGTTAACTGAAACTAAAGACGATGCTGGCAGGATTATATGTATAGAATCTCTCATTAATGGAGTTAAAATGATATTATGCAATATATATGCCCCCAATAAGGCAGATCCAGATTTTATTAATAAGGTCAACAAGATTCTTGGAGACAAAGAGGGACAAATTATTTTGGCAGGGGACTTTAATCAGGTTATGGATGGGGTTTTGGATAAGAGTAAATATCAAGGACCCTCTATGCCAAGGGATAGAGCTGCCCTCCATTTGCTAACGGAGCATTGACTGATATATGGCACCTAGTCAATCTAATGGAAAGAGAGTATACTTTTTTTCTCAATGCCATAAATCTTACTCTCGGATAGATTTTTTCGTAGTTTCAAATTCTATTATTGGTTTAGTTGTAGATTCAAAATTGAAAAGCGAAAAAGCGGGCAAGCTCCTTTCTAGACAATTAAAACAACAAAATGCTGCTAACATTATTCTGGCTATTAGGGAATACTATGGTGTCACTGACAAAGGAAATAAATGAGGTCTTTCAGAAGTTCTATAAACAATTATATACATCTTCAGGTACTTTGGATGAAGAAAAATAAAAAATACAAAATTTCCAATATTGAGTTACCTAAATTAGATGGCTTGCAATCAGTCATTAGACTCTCCCATTACACAAGAAGAGGTCAAAGCTGCAATAAACTCAATGTAGCAGGGTAAATCGCCGGGGGCAGACGGGCTTCCATCAGAATACTATAAAAATTATGGACATATTGGCTCCAATTTCAACAGAAGTCTATACAGAGGCGTTTGAAGCTGAAGTATTACCTGGTACCTTTAAGGAAGCATTAATAACACTGATACCTGTAAAAAGATAGGGATTCAACAGATCCTGCTAATTTTAGACCAGTAAGCCTTATTTATGTGGATTGCAAGGTGTTGGCAAARATTCTGGCTTCACGGCTGGAGAAGGTTCTACAAGGTATAATTCACAAGGACCAAGTAAGCTTCGTTAAGGGAAGGTCGTCAGCCGTCATATGAGGAGGCTAATGCAACGTGGTCAAACGTTTCAGAGAACACACCGATCGCAGCTATATCTTTAGGTGTCAAGAAGGCTTTCGACAGGGTGGAGTGGGGCTTTTTGACCGCAGCCCTCTCAAATTTTGGGTTTGGTCATTCTTTTAGGACATGGATTAGTTTACTATATAAGAATCCTAGCACGACAGTGATGACAAGTGGCCTGACTTCCCAGTTTTTTTTACAATTTCAAGGGGCACACATCAGGGATGCCCATTGTCCCAGTTATTATTTACAATAGTTTCAGATCCTTTGGACAATATGATTAGGGCAGACCCAAACATTATGGGAGTAAGGGGGGTGGGGGGGAAGAGATGGAACAAAAATTAATGCTATATGCAGATGATATCTCGTGCCCCTCTGAAATCTATACCTCCTCCATTAATGAGAATTATTCAGATATATACAGATATGTCAGGATACAAAATACATTGGGAGAAATCTGAGGCTATGCCAATATCTAGAACATTTCATTCTCATACCGTGACACAATTTGACTTTAAATGGATTCCAAAAGGTCTGAAGTACCTTGGGATTAAGCTAACTCAGAATTTGGAAGATATAATGATGTAGTATGATGTAGACCCACTGCTGTCAAAGATAAAGAATAACATGGACAAATGGGAACGGCTGACACTTTCTTTATGGAGTAAAGTGAATATTGTCAAAATGGTTATTGCTCCACAGTTCAATTATATATCCATCATGATACTTRTGAATATTCCAGACTCTATCTTTAAAAGATATGATAAAATTATCAGGAATTTTCTGTGGGAAGCAAAAAGACCTTGGATTAATATGAGTAAATTGACCTACCGGTTTGAAGGGCGCCTTTTCCAGACAGCATGTTTCAGCTCCTTCCAAAGATGCTCAATAGGATTGAGGTCAGGGCTCATCGAAGGCCACTTTAGAATAGTCCAATGTTTTCCTCTTAGCATTCTTGGGTGTTTTTAGCTGTGTGTTTTGGGTCATTGTCCTGTTGCAAGACCCATGACCTGCGACTGAGACCCAGCTTTCTGACACTGGCCAGCACATTTCTCTCTAGAATCCCTTGATAGTCTTGAGATTTCATTGTACCCTGCACAGATTCAAGACACCCTGTGCCAGATGCAGCAAAGCAGCCCCAGAACATAACAGAGCCTCCTCCATGTTTCACAGTAGGGACAGTGTTCTTTTCTTCATATGCTTCANACAGAAGTCTATACAGAGGCGTTTGAAGCTGAAGTATTACCTGGTACCTTTATGGAAGCATTGATAACACTGATACCTAAAAAAGATAGAGATTCAACAGATCCTGTTAATTTTAGACCAGTAAGTCTTATTAATGTGGATTGCAAGGTGTTGGCAAAGATTCTGGCTTCACGGCTGGAGAAGGTTCTACCGGGTATAATTCACAAGGATCAAGCGGGCTTCATTAAGGGAAGGTCGTCAGCCGATAATATGAGGAGGCTAATTCATCTGATGTGGCTAAACGCCTCAGAGAACACCCCAATCGCAGCGATATCTTTGGATGCCGAGAAGGCTTTCGACAGGGTGGAGTGGGGTTTTTTGACCGCAGCCCTGTCGAATTTTGGGTTTGGTCACTCTTTTAGGACATGGGTTAGCTTATTATATAAGAATCCTAGAGCGGCAGTGATGACAAATGGCCTGACTTCCCAGTTTTTTACAATTTCAAGGGGCACTCGTCAGGGATGCCCATTGTCCCCGTTATTATTTACAATAGTTTTAGAGCCTTTGGCAATTATGATTAGGGCAGACCCAAACATCATGGGAGTAAGGGGGGCGGGGGAGGAGATGGAACATAAATTAATGCTGTATGCAGACGATATTCTATTATTATCTCGTGACCCTCTTAAATCTTTACCTCCATTAATGAGAACTATTCAGGTATATTCAGATATGTCAGGATACAAAATAAATTGGGAGAAATCTGAGGCTATGCCAATATCTAGGACGTGTCATTCTCATACAGTGACCCAATTTGGCTTTAGATGGTTTCCAAAAGGTATGAAGTACCTGGGGGTTAAGCTAACTCATAATTTGGAAGATATAATGATATTAAACTATGATCCACTGCTGTCAAAGATAAAGAATAACACGAACAAATGGAAGCAGCTGACACTGTCTTTATGGGGTAAAGTGAATATTGTCAAAACGGTTATCGCTCCACAGTTCAATTATATATCCATGATGATACCTGTGAATATTCCAGACTCTATCTTTAAAAGATATGATATAATGATCAGGGACTTTCTGTGGGAAGGAAAAAGACCTCGGATTAAAATGAGTAAATTGACCTCTCCAAGAGACATGGGGGGCCTCGGATTACCGGATGTGAGGATGTATAATTTTTCTTTTGAAATGGCCAAACTGGCTAAACATTGGAGTGAGAAAGACTCTGACTTGGACTGGATCAAAATAGAACAGAAACTGGCCTCACCATTTCATCCCATTAGCATTCTCTCACAAAGCACTGGAGCTAAATGGGACTCCAATCCAGTGATAACGCACTCAAGATACGTTTGGAGCAAAGTGCATAAACTGTGCAAGACATCACATCATAAACAGTCATATGCTTCACTATGGAAAAATCCGGAAATCTGTATAGGGAAAACGGGGGTGTTCTGGAAACAATGGCACCTTAAAGGCATAACTGTAATTGGTGATCTATATGAGAATGGAATTTTTATGTCATATTCTGAATTGGTGAAAAAATATAGTATTGTGGGCCAAGGGAATTTTTGGAAATATCTGCAGATCAGGCACTGTGTTAAGAACAAATTTAATGCAAGTGATAACCCTGTGTATGCCTACAGTATGTCACAAAAGTGAGTACATTCCTCACATCTCTGCAAATATTTAGTTATATCTTTTCATAGGACAACACTGCGAAAAGTCTAACAGTGTTACTTTATGGTCCCCTCAAAATAATTAAAAATACAGCCAATAATAGCTGAACCCCTGGAAACAAAAGTGAGTACACCCCTGGGGAAGGGATGGGTGTTCAGCCTGTCAGTGCTCAGACCGTACGCTGCACACTGCGTCAAATTCCTTTGCATGGTTGTCGTCCTAGAAGGAAGCCTCTTCTAAAGATGATGCACAAGAAAGCTCACAAACAATTTGCTGCAGACATGCAAACTAAGGACCAGGATTACTGGAACCATGTCCTGTGGTCTGATGAGACCAAGATAAACCTATTTGGTTCAGATGGTGTCAAGCGTGTGTGGCGGCAACCAGGTGAGGAGTACAAAGACAAGTGTGTCTTGCCTACCATCAAACATGGTGGTGGGAGTGTCATGATCTGGGGCTGCATGAGTGCTGCTGGCATTGGGGAGCTACAGTTCATTGAGGGAAAYATKWAKTCYWRYATGTACTGTGACATACTGAAGCAGAGCATGATCCCCTCCCTCCGGGAACTGGGCCGCAGAGCAGTGTTCCAGCATGATAATGACCCCAAACGCACCTCCAAGACGACCACTGGCCTGCTAAAGAGGCTGAGGGTAAAGGTGATGGACTGGCCAAGCATGTCTCCAGACCTAAACCCCATACAACACCTCTGGGGCTCCTGAAAAGGAAGGTGGAGGAGCACAAGGTGTCAAATGTCCACCACCTCCGTGATGTTGTGATGGAGGAGTGGAAGTGGATTCCAGTGGCAACCTGTGAAGCTCTGGTGAACTCCCTGGCCAAGAGAATTCAAGCCGTGCTGGAAAATGATGGTGGCCACACAAAATATTGACATTTCACWTTTTTTTTTCACATTTGTACTCACTTTTGTTGCCAGGGGTTCAAGTATTATTGGCTGTATTTTTAGTTATTTTGAGGGGACATTATTATTATTTTTGGGCTGCGGAATTGTGGGTAATCATCTCCCCTGCTGGGTCTCTCACTGGTTTAATCAACATCTGTGCACGCATGTACTGCTTACTATAACACTGTGACCACGTGTGTGTGTAAAACAGATTTTATTTTGTGTTTGTATGCGTGTGTGTACAGCGCACGTGTACTGTTTATTATAACATGTGCGTGTGTGTGTGCATGTAAAGCAAAAGCAAGTCTCATTAAAGAGGTTAAAGATCCATTTTCTCTCTCTGTATCAGCCTGCACTTTTTGTGCGCGCACATCATTGCACACCATGCCACACACACAGACCCCTCCTACTTTTGCCTTCACAGACAAAGACAAACACATACACACTCTTTGCTCTACACAGAAACACTGCTCTGTCGCGATTCTTTTCAAAGGAAAAGTTCATTTGTTTTATTTTTACTTTACAGCATTCCGTTAGTGTGTCGCTCAGTTGAGTGTCATGAGAGAAATTTCTTGTTTATTTTTGTGGAGAGTCATGGTAAGATATTCAAAGTCATTTGAAGTGTGACCTGGACCTACCACAGAGTGTTTTATTTTCTTTAATAGACTACATGGAAGAACTTCCATTTCAGATATATTCTTTCTTTGCAGCATTGAGAGAACAGGCAACAAATGCTAGTACAAATAATGAAGTGGACTCAATACATGGTCAAACTATTTGGGCATTTTACTGATCAAGAATTACAGAATAATGGACTTTTTATATGGACGTTAACAGTTATATTAAATAAAATATAATTGCATAGTCTCTCATAATTTGTACACAATTACTATGGGAGGTAACCYATAAAAGTTCAGAGTGTTTGCCATTTTACTGCATATTGTTTGAGGTATTAAATGTATTTGGTTGTCTTTTATTGTAGTCTCCTTCCTGCATGAGGAATATTTTGACATTTTTTACATTTTTCTTGTAACCACCAACCACCGATTTAAAGACACATCTTATGTCTAAATGCAATATCATATTATTTGCCATCTAAAAAAAAAACATATCTAATTCTTTATTTACATTGTCATCACTTTTTAAATAGAAAGTGAATGGAATGTACAAGCTTATCCATTAATATTAAGGCCTTCTTCATGTAATTACTTTATTTATAAATCACCTCAAAGTGTAATATTTCTAGTTAGTACTGTAGTATAACCATTCTAAAGCTGTTTGGGCTGGGGCATTTATCTACTAGCATAAAACAGGATAAAAGAACAATATTCCAAATGAAGCAAGCATAAACTCTAAGGTCTTAAAGGCTGTATTGGTATTTTTTTTTAAATGGGGAGGGGGAACAGTCTTAAGAAACAGATTTGTCAGGCTTAATTAACAAGGAAATTGCCAAGATTATGCTGGTCCTTTCAAATAGTCCAGACAGGTTGAGACTTTGGAAACCTAGAAAAAATATCCAATATTATTAGCGGTCTAAAGATCGTTTCTGTATAGCTTCAAGGACGACATCTTTGAGGAGTGCCATTACAGATCGAGGGTCTGCACTGCCCATAACAGCACTGCCTGACACAATCATGTTCGCTCCAGCCTGGAAAAAAGAGAAAACAGACACATTTAGATAATTTTTCAAGAACTTAATTTCGGAACATTGCACGTCCTGACAAATTTTCACAATTATATCTAGGTTGACCTGGTCACGTCATAGATAGCCTTCTGGCACCTGACTGAGGTTTCAAGATATTTCCATTTATGCTCTTATTATAAAAACTTAAAACAACATTTTCATCATGCAAGTATCATATTTACTGTTTCTCATCTAAACAAGGAATGTTAATGATTAATCATCAATTAATTGCAGTCGTCTGTTTAAATACAATTTGGTGTTCAAATTTATTAGTCCCAAAGAGCCTGTTATCAATACCTACTTATCATATGGAAAGAAATCTAAATTAAAAAAAAAAACATCTGCTTAAAAAATTCATTAAATATTATTTGTTTACACCAAGGGGGCACTGGTGGCTCAGTGGTAGGTGTTTCACCTGCCATGTGAAGGCCCGGGTTCTCAATTCCCAGCTAGTGCCCAAACCCCAGCAGTGCCAGTCCCAAGCCCGGACAAAATGGGAGGGTTGCGTCAGGAAGGGCATTCGGTGTAAAACCCTTGCCAAGCTTGTGCGGACCAGATGGTCCGCTGTGGCTACCCCTTGCCGAGAGCAGGCGAGAGACCAACAACAATTTAGGTTTACACCAGTAGGATGGAACCATTTATGGGATTTTCACAATGTAGCAGTAATGAAGAAAATGAACTTAACTTTTATTGGGACTAATAGGACTGAATATAGTCAAGTATAAATAAAAGTCATTAAAATGGTGTTTACAAGTACAATACATTTACAGAAAAATAAAAGAAAAATTGCAATTAAACAAATTATACTTTATTAATATTTAATTATACCAATGATGACACCAAATTTTTATATATATATATATATAGAGAGAGAGAGAGAGAGCGAGAGAGAGAGAGAGAGAGATAGATAGATAGATAGATAGATAGATAGATAGATAGATAGATAGATAGATATAGATAATTTAATAGGGGTTAGACACACACAAATAAAATATCAGGTGTGACTGGATCATCCGAGAAGGAGCTAGCAACTTATAGCCAATTATTAACATGAAACATGACCTCTGAAACAAGTTATGTGGAATGACTGTGTTGACCTCTGCTAATATTCATTACTTTATACCTCAGCACAGCGATGAATAGTGTCTGGTCCAACTCCTCCATCTACCTCAATATCTAGGGACGGGAACTGACTTCTTAGCCAGCTGACCTACAGGAAATAAAAATCGTTAATTATAATACAGTCTGCTTTGAAAATGCCATTACACAAAGGCTAATTGTAACCCTAACACTAAGCCTGTGTATAAGGAAAGCTGGTTTATCTTATTTAGCCCTAGATGCATTAAACAATTTAAAACAAGGCACATTTTGTTTGGACCCACCCATTTTTTAAGAAATAAAAACAGTTTGCTTTAGTTTACTTTGATCAATTGACCATAACCACATTAAAAGGGAAGAGTGGTTTGACACTTCCACCATCAAGGTCCTGGCCAAACATTAATAACATTCTGGATGGAGGTAAATGTCCCTTGTCTTGGCATTTTTTTTTTTTTTTTGGCAGTGTATTTCAGACAAACTTATAATTATGTCATATGAATATAAGCATTTTCATCTGCTCCTGCCATGTTGTACATGCGCTGATTAATTAGTGCCATGTTCAAACTGTAAAATATTTAAATGTTGGCAACCAAACCATTCCATTGATTACCAGATCTAATAGCTATACTGTATGTTAGACAATCCTCTCAGGTAACAGACCTTTTTCACAAAGAATGTGTAATTACCATACGTCTATTACCATAAAGCTATATAATTTTATTGTATATAAATTTAGAAGCGTTAAAAAGGGAGAAAATGCATTTCCCCAAATCCCTTGCATTTTCCTGCTGAGGACAATATTGATATTGCATTGCATCGATACATGCATGTAATGCACTCGATTACACATATGTCAAGGTACGTAGATTTTTTGGTTAGTTTGCTTCATCATAACGAGAGTTATTACAGAATATTCGAAGCCTCTTTCGAGTGAATCACCCTGTATATTGCAAATGCAACTGTGCACAAGTAGAAGATATAAATCTCCAAAGAGAGTCCACCTTAAATCTTCTGTAATCTATATGCTGCTGGGTACTATATATAGTCTAATTGTAATGATAAGTGGAAAAGAAGGAGTTTGCGCAGAAACACACCTTTGGCATCATGTCCTCCATAAACGTCTGTCCACCAAATCCTGGCTCCACGGTCATAACCAAAGCCATGTCAATTTGCCCAGCCCATGGTGCTAAATCTTCAACTGTGGTCCCAGGTTTGATAGCCAGACCAACCTGCAAATGCATTTTTATTAGCATACAACTACACTGGGGGAAAAACAAACAAACAAACAAAAAAAAAACAGACTTTGTTGAAAAATATATATATTTTTAAAAAACTATACATATACATATATACAAGCATATTTATTTATTTATTTTTAACTGTCATTTATTTCTTTGCCACTCACAACACTATTCTAATTATACTTTTCCACAATATTGTAACTTATTGAGATGTACTGTGTTTTACGTTTTAAAGACCTGGTTGTAAATTTGTTGGTTTTTCTTACACTTTTAATAAAATCAAACCTCATTTTAATCAGTAGGCATTTACGACAGCTTGGTTTTAGCATGCTGTGCGTGTGCAGACTCGTAAATGCCTCAGGACCATCAATGATTCAAAATTCTGAAGAAAACTGTGAAGCTGTGTGTAAAAAAGGACATCAGCAGTAGCATTTTTAAAGGAAGAAATAGTCCTTCAGGCTTTTTTTATCATGTTAAGAGTATCAAGAGTAAATCTTATCTGTTTCTTTGATGGCATGGTTTGGTCATGCATCTTTCAAGAACAGAAATTCATTAAATCAAATTGTGAAATAGTCAGGTCAGCTGATTGCTGAGCCACAGCTTTATCCAGCATTCTTGTAAAACTGATMGATACATTCATTTTAAATGTACCAAGGTACAGAACAAAATGTTATAAAATATAAGAATCGTTCCTGCTGCTATTATGAAGATTAACAAGTTTTAGAAATATCAGACATGCCCCATAGAAGTTCTGTTCATTCTGTTTGTTCTAATTGGTGTATGGTGCTCTTATGTTACATCTCTTCATAAATGTGATCTTGCTGCAAAACAAATCTACCCATTGGTACAAATAAACTAAACCCAACCATAATTAACCTAACCATATACAGTGCATCGCTTAAATTGACCAAGTCAAAATATAGCAATAATAGAAATACCACAATCAAAAAGCTTGAATAAAAATTAAAAAAACTTGTGAAACTCTCTTTATAGATTCATTACACAAAATGAAATACATTTTAAGTTTTTTTTTTTTCAATTTTGATGTTTATTGAAGCTCATGAAAATCTACAAATCCAGTATCTCATAATATTAGAAAAGAGAAAAATAGTATATATAATAATTTATGTTTACACCTTGCTTATGACAAGTTGTACTTCTTTCATCGTCAGACAAATACACTCCCTGTTCTACCGAAAGACCAAAGAGTGACTCACAGCCTGAAGTTTAATCTGCACCATCAGTGAAATCACAATGTTGAGTAAAAGTGATGTTATGAACAGTTATGTGTGGGATTTAATAATCTACTTTAAAATAATCTACTAATGCGCTACTGTCTCAATGTAAACAAACACCTGCACCAATAGATATTAATGAGAAAAGATAAAGTGAATATTTTGACTGGGATTAGTGCATATTTTCACTTTGGCTGAAATAACAGCGCTGAAGTGGTAGAAGTGAATTTTAACACGCTGGAGTCGTTTTAAGACAAAACTTCATCTTTATCTGATCGACTTTTTCCATTTCTCACCTGTGATTGAGTACAAGACTGTACCATGCTTCACAGGAGTGTATCATGGTTGTCTGGAATGTCTGCTCATAGCTATGGTTAAGTGTCAAAATGGCTGTGATTAAAACAAGCCAAAATGAAGGTTATTTATAATAAATTCTGCAACATGAATTATTATGCAATCTAAAACATCAGAACACATTACACCTTTTTTTTTTAATCCAGCTCCATTGGTTTCCAGTAACTTATGCTCTTTTAAAACATTACATAATTTTGCTCAGGCGTACCGCACTGAACTGATCACACCACATGCCCCTGCTCGATCACTGCGATCTGCCTCGGCTGGCTTTCTAACAGTACCAGGCTTTAATCTCAGGACAATGGGTGCGAGAGCATTCTCTAGCGCGGCGCCAAGGCTCTGGAACAAACTCTCCCTTAACATTCAACACTGTTACTAAATCTGAATTTAAAGCAACTACCAGGAGTCATCTTTTTAAATTAGCTTTTCAATTTTATTAAAGTCTGTTGTTGTTATAGTCTGTTATATAAACTTTACTAATAAAGTAAATACTTATATGCTTATTTACTTTATTATTTATCTTAGTGAATGACTCATGTTATTTTAGACTATATTTAATCTTGTGGATCTTAATTGTTTACTATTATATATTTAATGTTTATTAAAGACAATTATTAGGGCCCAAGCACTATAAAGTACACAGGACCCTAAGATTTTTTTTTTGCCACCATTTTGGGCTTTTTGGGGGTCTTAACATGCTCAAACACTCATGAAAATTGAAACTCATCCAACACAGGTTGGAATCATTGAGCGACATCACATAGAGCGACACTTTTTTTTCCTGCATCTGGGTTTTTTTTTTAGAGATCTAATCGGAAAATCCCCCCCTTTTCTAAAGTTGTGTCATAATGGTGTTGGTATGTCAAAATCTATTATTATTATTATTTCAGTTGGGAATGTGTAAATGAAAATCTTACATAATTTTCACATAGACGGAGTCCGTCTGAATCCCGAAAAAGCAGACACAGCCTGAGGCATGAACTGGTTATGATGGTTAAACATCAACACTGTGTCGCTTCTAATATTCCCCACATGCTTCTGAGATTTCACTTCAGTTCTGCTCTGCTCTCTATTTTTCATCTACAGACAAATAATAGTAAACACTACCTTGTACACCAAAGTAAAGAAATTGAACAAAATAAGACGGTAGTGGCTCATTYTAATGTAGCTCGTTTGCAGCTTCTTCCCTTTCATGTCCACTTTAACCAAATTAAATACAGATCATTTAAAAAGAATTAAGTATAAGATCAGTATAACCAAAAAAAAACATACCTTCATGCCACTCTCACGGATTTCCTTAATGAGGTTTCCAGGATTCGCAGTGGCCTCCAAATGAAATGTATACTGGTTGGCTCCTGCAGCTGCCATTGGCTTCACCCATTGTTCTGGTCTGGAAACCATCATGTGCATGTCTGAAAAATAATAATAATGATTTTACAATCAAGACTCGCAAATGATTAATGATTAAAAAAATTCTCAGTCATTGTACTGCACACTCTAGATGACTTATTAATTGTAATCTCTTGTGAATAAAGATGTGTACATTAAGCGTTAGTACTCAGAATTTAATTTCATCAGCACATACCATGTTCCTCTAAAATAAGCCTAATTAATTACTTCCCACTCAAGACACATTATCACTGCCTAAGATGATCAGAAGTTAATCTATTTTTGAACAGAACCCCAATTTGCAGTTAATGCCTTCTTCGACTGGAGAGCAATGACTGAAAAAAAGATTTTGCGTAAACCTAAAAAAAAAAGTAAAAATAGAAAAAAAATATTATATTTTTCTGTTTTTTTTTCTCCAATTCATCAGATTCAAATTGTTAGAGTGGTTCAGGGAGCATGAGACATAATTTTTACTCGTGCATTGGCCACCACAGTGTTCAGACCATCCATTGAGAATTTTTTGAGTTCTGTTTGCTGGAGAACGCTCTCCACAGTGGTCCGAGTCTCTCATCATCAATACAAGATCTTAGATCTCAATAAAATATTTGGGTGAATATTTGAACAGGGGTTAGAGAACCAGCTAGCGGTAAATGAAAGGAGAAGGATTGTTCATATGTGATTCAAAACAACAGGAGTCAACAACTTAAGAAGTTTTTTTTTTTAGATGACAATGTTATCAGATGTGTTTTCTTGCTGGAAGTRCTTTTGTGACTGGTTTTGAATGTTGCTTTTGGCAGGCTCATGCACTCTCCTCAGTACTGCAGTCTGCCTATGCTGAGACTGACAGTTTAATGACTGTAGAACACCCGGGATGCTGAGTAAAGCATATAATTAAACGTCCTCCTGGAAAATCCTTTCCTCCAATCGTCCAATCGACGAAAGGCCAGAACCAACTTCAGAACCAACTTCTGTATAAAAGCATATGTCATAGAAGACAACGTATAGAAGTTCTAAGTTGTCGTTAAATCTTAAGGTGCGTTGACTGACTCACAGTGTGAACTCATGCACTGCGAATGAAAGCATTCCACCTTAAAAAATTTCCAAAAGTCTTTCTCCAGAACAAGGAATACAGCTGAGCTACCAGTTGACATTAGTTAAGTAGAAAAAATTAAACTTTAAGCATCATCAACAGAGGTATTTATAAGAAACAATAGAGGGACGGACGCAGTGTTTTTTCATAATTATTCCTGTAAATTCTATTTATTACAAAAATTAAACAGTATTAAACAGTATATTTGATCACTTTAAATCACACTTAAACATTTACACAAAGTGCATAATGTTGCCCCAGTCTTTGGTCTACAACCAGAGTAGCATTGAGCTGTAACTCAATGTTACTCTGGGTCCAGCTGAATGGATTTCTGAGCTCAGCATTACTGTGACAACACACCGCAGTGCACCAGTGAGAAAAAACCTTGTTTTGAATTATATCCTTTAAAAGAAAATGACAGATTTAACTATGGTCTTAAGAATAGTATTAATTGTGGAAATGTATGCATAATGTATGCATTTTTCTAAATGAGCATTAAATCCTGATCAATAATTTGTACATCTACGTAATCTAGATCATTGGATTTTGCATGTACTTTGACATGGAACTGTGCTGAGTAAGAGTGGACTTTGCTATTTGCAGCTTGAGTGGAAGAATGCTGAGGAAGGGTTAAGGGATCATCTGTCAAATATATAAAAATGTTAAAAATACCAAAAATGTAGCCATTTGTTTCAGCAGTACATAGTCACACCARTAATAATCTCTGCTCAAAGGTTATTTGCATAAAAGGACCAGCCATATATTTAATTATATCTGGACACACTGCTTATCTAGTCGTTTGTTAAAGAACCTTTTGTTTGTAAAACAGCACTCACCATTCTGGGGTAAAAGTCTAAAAAATATCTCTTACCTACAATTTTATTTCACTGTTCCTTAGAAAAACCTGCAGATGTACAGAATGCATCTGTGCCGGTTTGGGGCCATTCAGCAAAAATATGCAAGGTCAATTKTTTTTGCCAAACTAGTTACAGATCTTGGAAAACGTTTAAGCCGGACCAGACCAGACCAGAGCAGAGCAGAGCATGTTTACTATCTTTATTGATATTTCAACAATTTCAAGAGAATAAACTCTAAATCACTGGATACACATTGAAACTAGTGCTGAGTGATTTTCTTGATTAATCCGATAATCAGGTGGCACTTTGCTGATGAAAAGCCAAAGGATGAAAGATAATTTCATATGTATGGAATTGATTCAGATTTTAAAAAGATCAGATAAACAAGTTAATTCAAAATAAAATGCTGCACTTAATCTAAAGCAGTAATTCACCAGTCAGAATTCCATCATTTGACTGTGGCACATTTAAAGCTTGTTGCTTTATTAGCAACAAGCTAAATATCGAACGCAGGTRGGTGACACATCTTCTCCCTCAAACAGTGAGGTGTCAGTGCCAGCTATTGCAAACTGGTTACCTGACTATGATGGCTAGAGTATGCATTTCATATTATAGTTGTTTTATGTTTGTTAACAATTATAGTTATATACATTATCAGACAAAACAAAATACCATCAGCATACATTTTATATGTACAAATGTGTCTATTCCAATATTATTGCTTCCATTAAAAAAAGATTTATTAGCATAACAACATCATAACAGAATTTCATGTTAGATGCTCACTACAACTTACCGAAGAAAGGATTTGGACCCACAGCTTTCCGGAGACATTCTACCATCGGGTGGCCAAACGTGATGTTCGGAACAAAATGCCTTCAGATAGGTTGGAGAATTGCTTGTTAGATGCTTACTAACTTAAGTCCAACTTAGTTACATGCAGGGTGATTTCAGCTATATTAAGAGATCATGTAAACAGAAATCATAACTTGCCCTCTTTTATTTTCTAGGCCGCTTATTGATTGCCAAAACTTATGTTACTTAACCCTTGCAGTGGAACTTCTTCATATGACRAGACTTTATCATGTGAGGTGATATATAAGGGTGTTATGAGCAGCATCTAACAAAGTTGCCCCAAAAATTGTAGGAAACAAAAATMAACATAATGTGTTAACTTTTTCCCCAAAATGATAAAGATTTCATGAATTATATATGCTGTAATATATTATACTATACAGTAACACGTTGTACTATATATTATTTAAGATTCATACACACGTACTTTAACAAATAGTTATAATTTGGTTCAAATCACAGAGTAGACGCGTTCTGGACATTATTCTTTTCCAGGTGTTCTAAATGACAAACCATGGCTTGGCCTAAACAAAACAGTCCTAAAATACAATAAGTGAAATGATATAAGAAAGAAATACGTCAAAGAAGGTGAAAAGCACTTAAAACAGTGAACGTGACCGATTGATTTCGAAGATTAGCTGTTKGTTTGTTTTACATAGCGAGTTATGCTGCTACTGTGAATTACATATGTATATTATCACTTACTGTTTAAAAGTGTTTTTACTTTTAATGTTCTTCCTTCCGGATTAAACACCTGCACTGTTTCCATGTTTATACATCTGACACATCAGTATTTACAGGACACACTGTACTACTGTTCTCCAGATCAGATAAACTCGGGATCTCGAGTTCCGTCTCACACTGTGGATTAGGCTAACCCTGCAGGCTAACATGTAGCCTCTCCCTTCAGGCTTGCACTGCATTAGCTGAAAGCAAAACTGTACAGATATTTTAAAAAAATGTGTTTTAAGCCCAGCCCTATCCATAATGCAGGAATTTAACCTGTATTAGAGATGGAGCGAGCTGAACTCACCAGGTTACCCCGCAGGATAAATAAACAGTTATTATAAAAAATAAAGACCTGCTGCAGCTCACCCGTCCATTACGTCCAGATGTAAATAGTCCGCACCGCACTCCATCATCCGCCTGCATTCTCTCCCCAGCTGGGAAAGATCGCTACTTAAAATAGACGGGCCAATTTTACCTGTGTATGCCATCATTCACGAGCCGAACACACCGCACTGGGAGACTTGCGCATGCGCGCTTTGCTATCTCTGATTCTGTTTTACTTGGCAGTTGGCAATAAGGGTGAAGCCACATTACCGCCACCTGGAGGATTGGAGCGCAAAGCAGGGGTTAAAAGTACAGTAATATAATTTTCCCAGAGAAATTCCCCTTTTGTGTTTTGATTGGTTGCAAGAATTAGTTACCTACCAATGTGTGTGTGTGTGTGTGTGTGTGTGTGTGTGTGTGTGTGTGCGCGTGTGTGTGAGTGAGACAGCCCTCTGTTCACTACAACCATTTTCCTCTCATCAGATAGTCCTAGATAACTGACGTAGTAGTTATTTAGCCTTTGTATTTTCAGAACCACACATTGATCACATGTACTATTTAACTCACTCACTCACTCACTCGTCGTCTATACCACTTTATCCAGTTCAGGGTCGCGGGTGGCCTGGAGCCTAAACCAGGAGACTTAGAGTGAGGTATATACTGGACAGGGTGTCGATCCATTTAGAGCACACACAAATGCACACTACAGGCAATTTGGGAACGCCAATTAGGAAACCGGAATACCCGGAGGAAACACACAAAACACAGAAAAATATGCACACTCCGCTCACACAGACCCCGWGGCAGAAATTGAACCCAGAGCTTGTGTACAGCAACAGGGCTAACCACTAAGCCACTGTGTTGCCATGTATTGTTTAACCTCACTCACTAACTCATTGTCTATACTGCTTAATCCTGTATACAGGGAAGAGGGGACCTGGAGCCTATCCCAGAAAACCTAGGGCATGAGGTAGGGTACACCCTGGACAGGAAAGGGAGAAGGAGAAAAAAAAAGAAAATTTGAGGAAAAAATTATGTGGAATGAGAGTTATTGCAATCTTTGCTCTTTCTCCTCTACTTGTAGACTGCAAATTTCATTGTTATTTTAAATGACTGTGACTGTGCATGAATGAAGGCAAATTCATCACAAATGGAATATTACTCTGGTGATGTACTTTTAAGAGAAACATTTTCTGTCTTTTTTTTCATCTTTAGTCTTTTATCCTTAGTAAAAAAAAAGAAAAAAAGCTCTGCTTAGTGCAGATTCTAATATAAATAAATTATAAAGCTTCTGCAAAAATATAATGCTTTTTAAAATTATTTTATCATTATACAGTTATATATTGCACTTACTCATTTTCTGTCCATCTTCTTCCAGTTCTTTAAAATATTCAAATACATGTAAAAATAAATGCTATGATGAAATATAAAGTATACCAATACTGAATAATATGTACTGTATAAAGATATCCAATCTGCAATTTAGACCCTATTTACACCAACACCAATTAAAGCAATTTTTTTTTACAAAATATGAGTATATTTTGGGGGGGGGCTTTTGTGAATGTCACAGAATCTGATAAAGATGGGCTCTAATGGGTAACAACAGTCTGGCCACTGGCCAGGTGATCAGGTGGTGCCATGGCCACCACACCTGGAGAAAATTAACTGGAGATATTTTGGGATATCTGAAGAAACCRGTGTTCAGCCACACCTGATGCCGAGCAGAGTATGCTGCACACTGCTTGTCATATGGCAGAAAGTTTTAACACAGAGCTATGATGATGCTGACCTGCTGCTTGCTGACTGTTAAACCAGTTTCGGTCCTCAGCCAGGCTGTCCGCTCGGTCCATCTGGGACAGTGCTCATCCACAGCCTAGTAAATATAACACATAAAATATAAATCAATAAAAACACTACCACAAGCAAGAAAATAATAAACATGACGCTGACAAAGACCTACCAGCTTTTGCTCATGTGCTCCTGGCCTTATAGTTGGTTGAGTGGCTATGAGTTTGGTGGAGAAAAAAGCAGCCAAAGTTAAGGAGGTCATGGCATTTGCTGATACAAAAGATGGAGGAAGCGACAGAGGAGAGACAGTCGCAGACAATATATCGCAGTCGGAGACAATATATGTCTTGCGACTACGAGAGAGACAGTGCAGAAGAGCTATGGAGGGACTGAGAGAGTAAGAAAGTATAGTTAAATAGATTATATAAATACTAACAACTTTTAACAGGGTAAATTCCACTTCTAGGTATTCCAGGAAATAATAACTTTAAACCTATTTTAAAATTAAATTTAAGCAGTGAAATTCTAACATTACCTTTCTTGCATGTATCAATTTTAAGTTTGGCTTTAAAGCAGCACCATGAACCAAAAACAGGATACTTAAGTGGTGTCTTGAAATTAGTTTTAATAATTAAATTACACACTTGCATACACAGCGGCAGGTTAGCACTGTCTAGTCTAGGTTGTCTAGGTTAGGCTAATTGGCATTCCCAAATTGCCCGTAGTGTGTGAATGAGTGACTGTATGCGTCTGTGCCCTGCGATGGATTGGCACCCTGTCCAGGATGTACCCTGCCATGTGCCCTAAGTCTCCTGGGATAGGCTCCAGGCCCCCGTGACCCTGAATACAGGATTAAGCGGTATAGTTGATGAGTGAGTGAGTGACATGCATACACACACACACACACACACACACACACACACACACACACACACACACATCTCTATTACATAATTACTCAATTAATTTCTCAATCTCAATTAATTTCAATTAATTTCTCAGGCCCCAAAGGCAGCAAAACTATGTAGACATGACATGCACTCCTTGTTTCCCATAGCCCTGTGCTTTTTCCGTTTGGGGGCAATTTTCCATTAACGAAAGGTGCCAAAAGGTGACCTGGCGAAAGGTGCCAATTAAACCAAATGCATGTAACTCACACACCCAGCAAGATTTAAAACTATGTATTGGGTTTAGATATATTGAATTTGTTTTCTGATAGATAGATAGATAGATAGATAGATAGATAGATAGATAGATAGATAGATAGATAGATAGTACAGTAATACAATAATCAGTAACCATATACAATAGTACAGTGCACAATCTGCAGTAGTACAGTACTCAGTGAAAATTTTCAGTAGTACAATACTCAGTGAGCATACACAATAATACAGTACACAATGACCATATACAGTAGTACAACACTCAGTGACGATATGCAGTAGTACAGTACACAATGACCATATAAAGTAGTACAGTACTCATTGACCATATACAGTAGTACATTACTCAGTGACCATATACAGTAGTACAGTACTCATTGACCATATACAGTAGTACATTACTCAGTGACCATATACAGTAGTACAGTACACAATGACCATATACAGTAGTACAGTACAGAGTKACCATATATACTAATACAGTTTTCAGTGACCATTTACAGTAGTACAGTACTCAGAGACCATATACAGWAGTACAGTACTAAGTCATATACAGTAGTGCAGTACTCAAGAGACCATATGCAGTAGTACAGTATTCAGGGACCATGAGCAGTAGTACAATAGACAGTGACCATATGCCATAGTACACTATGCAGTGATATTATCACAGTACTCACTGACCATGTACGGTAGTAGAGTACTCAGTATACAGTAGTACAGTACATACCGAACATTTGTCATAATTTGTTTATGGCTTGCTCCATCCAGTGCACTTTTCCTGTTCTGTACAAATGTTTGTCATGTCAGTTGTGTCAGGGGGGCACTGGTCAAAGTAAGTCAGTCGGTTTCGTCTGTATCAGAAATGGGATGCTGCTCTCAAGCAGATTCTCATACTTAATTTGGAGCAACGAAGTGTTCAACGCTGTGCAATTTGGTTTCCAACTTGTGCCAATAGTTGGTTATTTCCTAATACGTTTTAATTTTTTCACTTTGCTACTATTGGATATTGGCCATTCTCTCTTCTTTCCGCTTTATCAGTCAGCGGTTTCTGTCCTTCTTTCTCTGTACTTACTTCAGGGTACTCTTATGTAATGGTTCAAGTGATACTACGTGGTTCTGTCTCCTACCTGAACCGCTGTTGGAATAGTTGCTAGGACCACCTCGTGGATTTGTGCTACTTCTTTCTAACCATTTGTAGATACCTCTGGTCTCCTGGAACAACTGGGTCTTACTCCACTTATGCTTTTTCCTGCACATAGATTACTTTATATATTGCAGTTAGTTTCCTCATTTGCAATTGAGGGGCCTATACAAAATAACAATTTGCAATTGAGGGGCCTATACCTATATACAATATAGGTCGACCCGTAATTRAGTAATGCGGGTTAGATGCGTTTTTCTGTTAGTTTGTATGCAATAACTTATCAGCGTAAGAGGTAAAGCATCAATCCAGTTAAGGTTAATACTTTTACAGATTTTGTTACATTTGCCTTTGAGGGTACCATTCATTCTTTCTACCATTCCTAATGATTGCGAATGGTAGACAATTTCAAATCAGTACATGGTTTACAGTTTTCTGAGTGAATGCTGATCATTTACTGAACTGATCTCTGGCAGAATTCCAAATCTAAGTATTCCTTCTCTTGTGAGGAATTTGATAACTGTTCCAGTCCCTTCATCTGCAGATGGCATTGCTACTAAATCTGTCAATTATTACAAGCATGTACCTTTTGCTTCGAGCATACTTTATCATGTCCATATAATCCATAACTAAGTACAGTGGAACCTTGGATTACGAGCATAATTCGTCCAGGAAGTGGGCTCGTATTCCAAAACACTTGTAAACCAAATCAAATCTTCCCATAAGAAATAATGAAAACTCAAATAATTTGCTCCACAGCCCCAAAAAATACAGAAAAATTATTAACACAATATACAAAGTAAAAATAAAACAAATTAACCTGCACTTTACCATTAAAATTTTTTTTAAAAAGTAAAAAAAAAATTTTTAAGTTAAAATAWATCCCAACAGATAAGTGTTTCCGTTTGTGCTCACAGGGCCGTGTATTTGTGTGTGTGTGTGTGTGTAATTGGCTCCTTCCCTCGCCTCGTCTTACAGTAAAACTCCTCCTCCCTCCCCCCACCTCGCTGTTTAAGTTTCACAACAAACACACAAACAACGGAAACACTGTTTTAACGGGAAAAAAAGAAATCTCTCTAATGACACTCGCGTGAGCGCAGACTAACAGAATCACTGCTGTAAAGTAAAAAAAAATAAAAAATGAACCAGCACCTTACCTTTGAAAAGAATCGTGACAGAGCAAAGTTTCTGTGTAGATCAGAGTGTGTGTGTCTGTGTGAAGCCGGGGAGGGGAGAGGGGTGTAAAGGCAAGAGAGTGTGTGTGTGTCGGTGTCAAAAAACTCGGCGCTCGTAAACTAAGACATGCTCGTTTTTCAAGTCAAAATTTATTAAAAAGCTTTGCTCGTCTTGCGGAACACTCGTAAACCGAGTTACTCGCAATCCGAGGTTCCACTGTACGTAAATGGTCCTTCAGGTACCTGTCTATGGCCAATAGGTGTCRCTGTTCCCTTTCTGACATTATACATTACATATATCTTACATAAGAACTCATGAACCACAGCATGCAGATATGGAGACCAGTACCTTTGTTTTTTTGTTTGTTTTTTGTGTTTTTTCTCACAACCCCTTCTCTGGTCAAATTCATTGAGCATCTGAAATCAAAATGTTTACCAGTGCTGTGGGTGCAATGATTAAACATTCATGTGAACGCCAAATACCCTGTACTGCCTTCAGAGCTCCGCTCTGGAGCYACACTGAGTGCTCGTAAGAACCTGCTTGATGATGATTCCGAATAATATCCTCCAACTGAGGCTGCGATTCTACACTCTAAAAAATGCTGGGTTGTTTCTGTAAACACATTGTTGGGTTGTTCATGCTGGGTCAAAATTCTGGGTTATTTCGGGGACTTTAAACACATTGTTGGGTTGGGTAATGCTGGGTCAAATGAGATGTAGTGGGTCATTTACAAATGATCACCTGGTTGGGTTATTTTGACCCAACAACCGGTTTATTCTTTATTCTCCGGTTTCTCAAACGGTAGCCTGCAAAATGTTTGAAATATTACTGTTACTGTGTCACAAATTGTAGTTTTGAGAGTTGTTTAAGCGAGAATGTATGTGTGTACAGCTCAAAACCTCTGTCGGTTATWAAAGATAATGTCTATTTAAAAATTTGCCCCAACGATTTTGGAGATTTGAGCTCCAGACAGTCCTGCGGTGCTCTGTGCTCATGTAGCCGGACAACGCAGCCTTACATTGGAAAGAACTTCTGAAATCTACCGCTGTGATGTCTTAGCGTTAAAATGGCGGATTTATCTAATTGTGGGAATTTTTAACAGGCATTTTTTAGTATAATACGGTTATGGTATAATATGTCGCGGTTGTGTGGCGCATCATGTACGCTGCGTTACATTTGCAACATACCCGGTGTCTTCAAACCCTCGAGTGTGCACTGCCAAGTCAAGTCTGTTCTTTGGAATTGAGACACAGCATGAACTTTCTGGATTCTTCACTTCTGAAGCGGGGAGCACGCCTCTTAATGCTGGCAGTATTTTATGGTAAGTTAATATGAATTTTTACATGGATTTAAATGTTGGAGTTGTGGTAGGAACAAGCTTTTCCATGTTCATTCACTTTTCCACCGTCGCACTTTGATATGGGGGTGAGGGGAGTTCATGTTTTTATTTTCTGTGCCAAACGTCAGCTATAGTGTATTTTATGAGAAAGGTGCATTTCGTTAGCACACACAAATAAAATCCTACATTTATTAAATGTAATCTTAAATGTAATTTTAGGTAAATGTCTAAGTAATCTTCACTAATGTTATGTGTGGAAAGTCTGTTGGCATATTTTATAACATTTTATAGTTGCCAGAAGAAACGATATATTTTTTGTGAAATCCAGGATCATTCTGGAAAAAAAAAAACCCAACCCGTTGGGTAAATTTGACCCAACAATTGGTTCGTTCTTTGGCGAACATTCTCGATTCTCTGGATCAAGCTCAAGCACGGAGCACTCATTATTTTGTGGTAAGTTAATGTGAATTTTTAATTCTATTTGAGTAAGTTGTGTTAGAGGAGCAATCATATTTTATTATTAAAATTAAATGCTTTGATATCGCGGTTAATTTTTTTTCTCATTCTGTTTTTTCTTTCTTATTCAATTGGGTTATGAGAAAATTGAGTCATCGTTACTGTAAGTCATAGTTGAAAACAAGCTATATCTGACTGCATCCTTATGAAATATTCAGTATAAGTTGTACATTTATTACTTAAATATCGCATTTATCTTGGGAGGGTTGAAAGTTTGAAAAGGGGCAATGTTTCATATAAAAAAACTATGACACTGATGTTGTATTATATACTGATATTGTCCTTGTAAGAACTTGTCATAGTTTTGTGAAATTTTAATTTACTTAATCTGAAATTTTATTTCAGTGACTGACTTTGTTGCTGGCACTCATGGACAGCTATGTGCAAGAAAAATTGTCTGAATGGCAGCTTGACAATCTAATAGACACCTTTAAAGGTACAGTAAGTAAATTTTTATTAAGACATATGTAAAGACATTGTTGAGTAGTGCTGCAAAATATATCTGAATTATTGAAGAATTGCAAATGGGCATATTACAATATGCATGTCACAGTGGTCTGTGATAACTGCATGATTTAATTAATTTAAATTATGCTATTATGTAGTGCAGCAGTGAAACATGGCTGTTCACTTACAGGAAGGTTAATTAATGCATTGCCTCCCAGAAAGAATGTCAAAAATGTATGTCGCCGATGTAATTTTCAGTTTTTTAATATAGTTTTAAACTGTAAACCTACCTGGAGTAGTGGGCAGCCGTTCACTGCAATGCCATTTGGGAGTAAGGTGCCCTTTCAGTGCCCAGTCCTGTTGGCTTAGGAATGGCAACCTTCTGTTTACAACCACAACTCTAGTACCACAACCAGTAGGTCACAACTGCTCCCACTATTTGTTATTAAGAGATGAAGTAAAATATTAATCCATCTACATCTTATGAACCATTCATACTGTATATGAACCATGCTGTTGCTGTATGCTTTAACATTTTTTAAATAGTATGCCTCATCATATTTGGTTATACTTCTAAACGTATAGCAATTTTCAAATTAGGTAATTAAATATGAATTTGTTACATGTATGAATGAGAGAATAAAAAAATTAAATCAATGTTTTGTGACAGTGATGGTGGTAGTTTTTTGTTTTCTATTCAACCATTTGGTTTACTGTATGTTTCAATCAGGGAAGCAAGTGTAGGTAGTGTATTGAGGGTGTTGATGATGTGATGTAATATTAATTTTTTCTTTTTTGCTGCCTAATTGCTAACATAACCACTGTCATAATATTTTCTGTATTTCCTTTGAATTTCAGACCATGAAGTGGATGAGGAGAGTTTCCTTTTGTTTGATGATGACAAAATTGCCAGCCTTGTTCCTAAAATAGGACAGCGTGTTAAATTTCAAAAACGTTACAAGGAACTGTATAAGTAAAATACACTAATAATTTGAATCTGAAGCAAGTCCACTRCTGTTTTCCTTCAGAAACCACTTTATTTCAGACCTGGCCTCTCATTTTTAATGCTACCGACCCTGTGGTGAGTGTCCCACCATAGTTGGAACATAAGAACTTTTGTCTTAACAAATGTAATTTAATAATGGCATATACATGCTTCCGCTGCAAACACGTAATACCCGGTCATGCAAAGGGTCTGTTCATTCACTTGAGATCAGTGCATGGGATAAATTATGCGTCAACATTCTTTCAGTGCTGTGAAAATGGTTGCAGGCGGACTTTTCGATATATTCGATCTTTTCRAAGGCATCTTCTTCAGCATTCTGTCCCAGAACAGCATAACTGCACTGAACAGAATTTTAGGGTGACCACAAGTGGATCTTTGCACTTTGCATCTTTGATTCCCATATGTGCAGAAATGGAGAATCCACAAATTTCAGATCACTTAGAGGCACCAACACAAGAAAACAAAGATGTTAATGATTACTGGGATGAGTTGGAACCAGAAATCATAACAGAGCGAATAGCGCTATTTTTAGCCACCCTTAAGTCTAGATTAGCTCAGACCTACAATACAGTTAGTTTTGTTGTCCAACAGACATCAAGCTTGATTTCAGACATTGTCAGTTCACTTCAGAGAAAGACTTTGTTTTTGTTTGAAAAATTAGGTCATGAGGATGATCCAGAGGTCCAAGAACTTGCCAGTGACTTTCAAGAAACAGCAAGTCCTTTCAAATGATTAGAATCAGACTTTGAACAGATGCAGTATTTTACTAARTTAGGCAACTTCATTCACCCAATAGAGGAAGCTTTACCTGGAGTCTCCTACTGGGACAGTTCGACAGGTTGCTGTTCAAGATGTGTTTTATCGCATCCCATTGAGACCCCTATTGACTAAACTACTTGAGATCCCTGGCATTTTGGACGCCATTTTTACTTGGCAGCACAGAGAAAATGGAGTCCTTTTAGACTTCTACGATGGCGAGTATTGCAAGCAGCATCCTCTCTTCTCCAACAAATTGTCTGTCCCACTTCTTTTATACAATGATGACTGTGAAACAGTCAACCCACTTGGTTCAAAGGTTGTGGTGCACAAATTGGGGTTTCTTTACTTTACAATCAAGAGTCTGTCCCCAGAGCTTCTGTCAAAACTTTCGTCACACTTTCTGGTTGCAGTTTACAAATCAGATGATGCCAAAACATATGGCATTGATAGTGTTCTGCTCCAAGTTATAGAGGAACTGAAGGATCTTGAAGTCAATGGCATTACATTCAACACACCACATTTCAAGGGTGAAATTTGCTTTTCAGTTGCTCAGTTGTGTGGGGACAATCTTGGACTAAATGCACTTCTTGGATTTACTGAAAGCTTTTCAGGTAATTACTTTTGTCGCATGTGCAAGGCACACAAAAGCACTACGAGGGTACAGACAAGAGAGGATGTTACACTGATGAGAAATGAAGCAAACCATGCTGAAGATGTTCGTCATGGCAACTTGTCAGAGACWGGTGTTAGGAGAGACAGTATTTTCAATAATTTGTCCTATTTCAATGTGACAGACAATAAAGTTACAGACATAATGCATGACATACTGGAAGGGGTAGGACCATATGAACTGAAGTTAATACTTGGTTCACTTATTGAGGACAAACACCTCACCTTTGAGAAACTTAACTTCCGAATAACAAGTTTTGATTATGGCTTTCCTGATCTTAAGAATAAGCCATCTGTAATCAGGAAACATGAACTTAAAAGTCTTGAAGGGGCAATGCATCAGTCTGCAGCCCAAACATGGTGTCTCCTCAGGCTGTTGCCATGCATGATTGGGGACCTTATACCTGAAGAAAACAAGCACTGGGAACTCTTGCTTCTCCTTCTGGAATGCATGGAATTCATTTTTTCTCCATCTCTTACACCAGAAGCTACAGTTTACTTGGCTGCCATCATTGATGAGCATCACTCTTTGTTTCTTGAACTGTACTCCAAWTTGCATCTTCGTCCAAAGCACCATTTTATAGGTCACTATCCAAATACAATTTTGAAATTGGGACCCCTGATTCAGCTCTGGTCTATGCGATTTGAGGCTAAACATGGCTTTTTTAAACGCATCAGTCACGTCACCTGTAACTTCAAAAATATTTGCAAGACCATGGCGTTTCGACATCAGATGATGCTATGCTACTCCTTCCTATCTGGTTCTGTGTTCAAAAGTGAAACAGAAATTGGCCCAGGACACAGCACTTTGCTTGCTGTAATGGATGATTTTGGTGATTTACAAGAGTGGTCTTGAAGATATTCCACCTTTTACAGAAGTTTTTATACCAGCTTCGATAAGGGTAAATAGTACACAGTACAAGCCTGGTATGACAGTTTTTTTGTCCTACAATGCTGATGGTGAGCCCCAGTTTGGTCTTGTGAATATATATTCTTATCATGGATCACTCTATCAAGCTTGTTGTCCAAAGGTGGGATACGATTTTTGAGAGGCATTTCTTTGCTTATAGTGTAATTGCAACYACTACTGTGTTTGCTGTTGATCTTCATTCTCTTCTGGACCATCACCCTCTGCATGCAGTGAAGCTCTACAGAGACAATGACAATTGCTTAKATGTTTCACTTAGATACAGAATCTTTTAATATTTATGTTTGATTAAGTAATATATGCAAGTTTGCAACTACTGTATGTTCATTAACTAACGTTGTCTTTCATTTTAACCATTACATATATATATATATATCAGACATATAAAAGTTTTTGTACAACATATGACAACAGTTTAGAAATTTTACAAATATTCTGTTTATCAATAATTTAAAGCAATAGTTATCTGTCTGTGCCATTTTATTTGGCATAACCTCCTTCAGAAGCCACTKTTGGTGTCAGGGGTGGGGCTGAACGGGAGTGAACCCAATTGCAGACAGAAAGCCTTTCTGAAAGCTTTAGTTTGAAGGCACAAATAAGTAACAATGTGCAGGCTCAGCAGGAGCACAAATACGGCAGGGAATGAAATGCTTGTGACGGCGAAACACT
>QMIH01001660.1:57542-67870 GCA_003987875.1 Clarias batrachus | reverse complement strand
AGACACTGGTATTTAATACATCAGAATAGTTATTGAAGGTCATAATCCGAATTAAATTAATTGGGTGTGTGTATTTTGTAGTAAATGTMTGTACTAAATGGGGTTCGTGATGTTYCCCCCCCCTGCAGCTTCACAAGATGCTGCCAGTGACATGGAAACTTTGAGAAAGTTCAAGGTGGAAAATACATWTTTCTTTTCTTGTCTTTTCTTTTTTTCTATAATTGCTGTAAGTTTGAGTCTACCTGTATACATAGTGAATGTGGGGGWTAGCCACACTATCGTCAAAAGCAGGTGGCACTGTGGATTARTGGTTATCACTGTGCCCTCACATCTCCTGGGTCGAGGCTTTGATTTGAGTTTGCATGCTGTACATGTACTCCCCGTGGGTTTTCWMCAGGTACTCCGGTTTCCTCCCACAGTCCAAAGACATGCAGATTAGGCTAATTGCCCATAGTGTGTAAATGAGCATGTGTGTAATGGATTGGCACCCTGTCCCTGAGTGCACCCCGCCTCATGCCCTAAGTCTCTTGGGATAGGCAAAGTGGTGAGTGAGTGAGTGAGTGAGTGAGTGAGTGAATGAGTCAAAAAGTTTCCCCCAATGTGTTGCTTTCTGGAATAAAACAAAAATGAATGAAAATTAAACATGATAAATTATATGTTGTGCAGTAATATCCAGCAATGGATGATCTTYATTTAACTGGATGAAGTACGTTGATTTTGCAACTTGTCCTTGCAGGTCACTCATGTGTTGAACGTTGCCTGTGGAGTGGAGAACGCCTTCCCTGAGCACTTCATCTATAAAACTGTTTCCATGATGGATCTGCCAGAGACACAGCTCTCCAACTACCTCCCACAGTGCTTTGAGTTCATTGACGAGGCCAGAAAACACGTGTGTGGTTGAATTAAAGTTCACCTTATTCTATTTAAATGCCAGTTTGACTAATTTGTAAATGTAAAACAGCTGAAACACTGAGATGTATTTGGATTAGGATTAGTACATATAATCCAGACAATGCTTGTCATACCTTTAGGGATTAGTAAATATACTGTAAAACAGCTGAATTTTTAAATATTGGCATAAGTTAAATATATAAAAGAACAACACACAACTATAAATATGGGGATTGTATAAGGTAAATGTATAAAGTAGAAAACATTGTTACTGGGATTAATAAATATAGAAGAGCTAAACACTAAACATAGGGATCAGGAAATACAGGTGATTAGGATATATGGAAAAAAAAACATAGAGCTATTGGGATTACATGCAGAMGAGCTAAATATGTGGATCAGTAAATATATCTGAGGTAATTCATATCTTGCCTCTGGTGATTAGTGAATATAAAGCAGCTGAACACATAAGTATAGTGATCCATAGGTAAATATGGAAAAATCGAAATACTTAGCTACTGAGATTATTATGTGTTGATGGGGTAAAAAACACAGGGATCAGTAAATATATCTGAGGTAACTGTTTACTGAATACTAGCTTCATACTTGTATCCTACAAGTATCCTATATGGATTAGTAAATAAAAGAGATCTGAACACRTATAGCTATAGAGATGATTAAATATAATTAAGATAGCTCTTAACTCTGGGGATTAGTAAATATGAAAAAATGTCAAACTTATTTTTGCTATTGACATTTTAAACATTTAAAATAAAAATATTTATTATAGCTGTTGTGATTAGTATATTCCATTTTAAAATTAGATAGAAAATTCATGATAGAACATTCTGGAACTTTCCTTATTCATCTTTTGTGACGGTCCTGGTGCAGTTATGAGACAGTCTGTGAATTTGCCAGTGAAATTAACTAGTTCTAGCTACATTTCTTCAATAGAAAGATAAAAAGCCCTAAACACCCTAACACTACCAGGGACCAGTGGCATATTTCAATATGTGTTCCCTGTGGTCTATTCTGTGTATATAATATATCTTAAAGGAGAAAGGGATCTGGGCTCTTATGGGTTAACAGCATATTAACAATAGTAACAATTGGCTATGAGTAGTAGTTAAGATCTTCAATATGTACTAAGCTTTTAAAGTCTTAATAAAAGACTTCTCTATTTTTCCCCCTGGTGGGTCATAATTGTATTACATATAAATGAGCACAATACTTATCTTAGCTATGGGGATTAGTGGATATAAAGAACTAAAAGAGCTGGACGTATATTTACAATTAGGATTAATACATATACAAAACCTATATTTTTAACTAGGGAGATTAGTGAATATAAAATAGCTGAACACTAAGGAATTGACTATTACTAAGGTTAGGACTATGAAATAATAGAGGATTGTTGTAGAGATTTGTTATTGCTCTGCATGGCATAAAGGCATTGTATTGTATGAACATGCACACACTGGATAATTTCGAGAGTTTTTCCTGTCTGTTTCAGGACAGGGTCGTGTTGCTCCACTGTAATGCTGGTGTATCCCGCTCGGCCTCTGTTGCCATCGCTTATTTGATGGCGAAGGAGAAGACACAGTTTGAGGATGCGTTCAACAGAGTCAGATCAGCTCGACCGTCAATAAGGCCAAATGCAGGCTTCCTGGTTCAGCTGAAGGAGTATCACCCATGATTCATTTACTGCCGTTGCAGGTCATTATGCAGTGTGGGTGTTTAAAATTCCGCCACACATATTTAACACTTAAATTTCTATAGCAAGCTGAAAATACACAATAAAGAAACTGTGGAACTGCATTTTCATCGTCAAATAAAAAATATGACCTTACTGCAAAAATTTTTAAGAAGATTTGGTCAGTGTTTAAACCAATTTAGTTGTAATAGGTTGTTTCAGCATTCTATATTTAAATAAGCATTCTAGAATAATTAAAAACCCAAGAAAGCAATATTCACTTGGATTATGGTTCAGAAGGTCAGAGGTTCAAACCCCAGCACCATGCTGCCACTGTTGGGCCCCTGAGTAATGTCCTTAACCCTTAACTGCTCAGATGAGGTAAAATGAGGTAAAAATGTTAATTGCTCTGGATATTGGCGTCTGCCAAACGCTGTAAATGTTTTTGGACTTAATTAATTAACTGTTGGACACAGTGATTTAAGAACTAATAGACACTTATCATAATAAAAGCAATAGGATTTTTTTTATTGTTCACTGTCAAACAGTCAGAATACAGAACTTTTTTTATGTTTGTTGCTTCACTCATGTGGATGTGAGTGGTTTATTACCCTGCACTGCATTGCCATATGCCCTTGAACATAGAATTGACGGTTTATGAAATAAAAGTATAAAGTTATAAATACTTTTTTAGTGTCTTGCGTGTTGATTAGATGTGTGATTAAAGGTGCACAAATTGTGGCCAAGTTAGGAAAAGCTTTGTGAGATCATGTAAATGCAATGCTCTGGCCCATTTAAATGCATGTCCAGAAGTTGAAATAATTTTTACAGGCAGTTTAWGGTGGAAAGACTTTACAAAATGCACCTTTGTACAAAAGCCTAATGTAACAGAAAGTTACATTATAAATAAGTGTAAGTGATCATGCAGGGCAGAAAGTAAAAAAAAAAGTTTACTGGCACATGAAAAATAATTTTTATAAAAGTTGCCATCTTTATTATAGGAATTTCATCCTGTTTACTGCAACCAATTTAATATTGGTTTTAAAGACTTTTTAAAGACACTTTTAGTGGCTACATAAACCACATGCACATCATGCTCAGATTATTCTCACAAGTCAAGTCTGTGTAATGCAAAACACAAACGTGACTGAAGCACATAGTAATAAATATACAACTTTAATCCTGATAGAAAAAGGACAAAAACAATCTATACATCTACTGTACAGTATAGGGCTTTCATAAAGCAATCAACAGCTCACTTTGATTTTAAATAATTTAAATATATAATCATTAAAAAGGTTTAAAACWCTTTTCTATAATACTATATATCWACAATTTCACAGTTTGTGTTTCCTCCTCTAAAGGAATGTACATCACCAGAGATTCTCAGTAATACCATGAATATGAATGATATTTGTGCACTTCAGTAGAATTAAGTAGATTATACAAGAAACACAAACTTGCAGCAGAGCACTAAAGAGTGTGATGGCTCAGTGTGGATAAGTTGAATGTTTCACAGTACTGACAATGATCATGTGTTCAAAAACTTGACTTTGTGTTTCAGTGATCACTGGTTTTCAAGTTTGCTTTAGGAGTAGTTATTGTGCCCAATGCGGGTGACCATGGTGGACACCAGCCTCTCCAGCTGCTCTGCTCTCCGTTTGCCCGTCTCAAGAACCTCCTCGTGGTTGGCTTTCTCCTCGCTTTCATAGTCCATTACAGCCTGGTTGGTTATCAGAGACAGGGCAAAGATGCGCATTCCACAGTGACGCGCCACAATCACTTCATGAACCGTGCTCATTCCTGAGAGGAAATAAAGAAAAAAAAGATTATTTAAAACAGAGTGACTATGCCCTTAGTCCTAGATTCATCTAAAATTTCAACTGCAGACCCAGCTATAACAGTTTATGTGAAAWAAAGTTGGATTAGAGTAAAATCTTTCTGGAGAAGTTAATACGTGTGTCCAGCTGTCAAAATATAACAATTCTATAATCAAATATAAGAAACAATGAAACTGAATATAAATATCMAATCTAAGTGCTATTACATCATAAGAGAGAAGCCAATCATGCACAATGTGCAAATACAGACCAGACTATTTTGCCTGGGAAACCCAGCTCTTTCTAATTAACATAATCCTAAAATATGGATTTTTGTAAGAATCCCAAACATGCTCCTGTGCTCTTGCCTAATGACTTGATGGAACCATCTGTTCAAGCAACACATCTGTGACCAATGACATCAATTCAGGTATTAAGTCACATTTTCTGTTTTSAGTTCTGTTATATTGTGAAATTCCTGCTCTCTTTTGACACCATGTTTATTACTGTATTATGTCCAATTCCTGAGATATGGCCAGTGCGAATTTGTTGATGAGATGGGGCTTGGTGGGGGGGGGGTATTTAAATGAAGGTTCTGTAATTTAGAAAGAAAGAGGAAACCCTCAGCTATATTTAGACACAAGGATGTCCCAGCTATCCCTAAAAATAACTTTACCAGCAGCACAGGATTGTAGTAACCACCTTGGATAGTGTTCATTAAGCTGCTTTATAATAATTTAAAATATTATCAAATGTGTTGAAGAATCAGGAGGATAAGGTATTTATCAACCGATTTTGTCATGAATTGAAGGCAAAACTAACMTGTGTGACTTAACACCTGACTTGATATGAAGGGCCAAACATTATGTTTTTCTACATAAATGTTACAAGGCTTTCGATCTGAATTAGGTCTTTACAACTCCGTTGTGTTGTGCCCCTGATTAAACACTGCCTTGAGATGGGAAGAGCTGTCAATTTCACATCATACGTTATAGCGGGATACTCACCAACAGCATCAGCACCCAGTTTGTGCAGCATGCGACATTCAGCGATGGTCTCGAATGAGGGTCCACCAAGCACACAGTAGACCCCCTCCCTGAGGAAATCACTGTAACCCAAGTCAGTGCCCACGTCCATGGCCAACTGCCGCAATTCACGGTCATATGCGTCAGACATGCAGGGAAAACGCACACCAAACCTGGAGAGCACATTCATTGTAGTTAGAAAATATTTATGAAATACGTCAAAAAGTATAATTWTTTATTTATTTTTTTTACATTGTGCATTTTAATAATCTAGTAATAAAWTSGCRAAACCGCTTACACACCTTTCATCATTAGGTCCTATCAGCGGATTGTTGCCGGCGAATCCGGGCATGTTTAGATGGTCTTTGATGATCATGATGTCTCCCACTTTGAAGTCCTGATTGAGGCCACCTGCAGCATTGGTCAGGATCACAGTCTCTACACCGAGCATCTTAAATATCCGCATGGGCAGTGTGATCTAGGAAAGCAAAACATGGCAATTATTACACTGTGAAGACTTTATAGACATAGCCAAGGTCTAGAACAGCATCACTAAAGGCCAGAAAGAACATTAACCTGTGGACAGGTGTTACTAAATTATACTCAAGAACGCCTTGTGACTATAATGTATATTTATCGTAGCTTTGATTTAAAATGCACTTGTGCATACTATGAGCTTTTCCAAGTTCCAAATTCCTTACCCAGTGTAGACACACAGCCTGTGACTGACCTTTTATGGTACCAAAAAAGAAAAGGTAGATGTTTGTACCTTTTGAATAGGATATCCCTCGTACAGATGGAAGCGGCCTTGCATGCAGACACATGGTCTTCCTTTCAGAGTTCCAAACACAAGTCGTCCAGCGTGTCCATGCACTGTTTAAAGCAGAAAATGAAAAAAGAAATCATGATAAAGCTGTAGTTCAATGCTGCAAAACACAGATTTTTAGGAATGTGTTGTTTTCTAATAAGTGTAACGTAAAATGGCTATGAAAACGGCCATAAAAAGCTATTTAAACAGCTGTTTATGCATGAGTCTTTMTGAGTGTGTAGACAAACTGACCTGTACTCTGGGGGAAGTTAGGAATGTCTCTGTAGTTAAAGGCCACTTGATCTTTCAGCATGTCCGCCAATCCGCCCAGACCCGAGCCACAAACGATGCCCACCAGTGGGCGCACTGCAGTCTGAGCCAACAGCCAGTCAGCTGTAGCCTGGCAATCCTCATAACTGTACCTGAACACACACAAAAATCACACCCATTGTTAACACGTGATTTATCATTGTGTAATCAGAATCATCCAGTATTCCCACAAGCTCAAACAGCAAGCCTTTCTCTAGCTTTCTCACGGTAGTGCCTGTGTGTACACGTCATCATGTGCTGCTCTGCTCTCACACATTCCACAAACCACAACCAAGTCATCCACAGAACAAACCAGAAAGGTCGTATAGAAACCTGACAGACTACACACACTCCCACATAGGAACTCCAGGCTAGCTGCAACATTCACAAAATTACAAGAAACACTTTATTATGTAAATAGAAATAATGCTTCATCACACAAAGAAGACTGCAACGAGAGACCAAAGAACAGATAAGATTGTTCAGACACCTGATCCAGACTTTCTCAGTTATTTTAGGGTGAGGATCTCCCCTTGCTGAGCGACTAAAATAACTCCCCTTTGACCTTAACAGACATGCGGTCGTCGGACAGTGTCCTATAGCGTAAAACTCTATAGTGTAAATCTCTGACATGGATTGTGATGTGTTCTGAATTTTAAAGTTAATGACTAATACGAAGAGATAGCATATGAAGTAGCGTGATATTGGCTTTAGCAGCAAGGTCTCATCAGGTCAAWCAGTGCAGACGCATATGGTTTACGCATATGCGCAAGTGTGTGTATGGCTCCCTATGATGAGCTGCTGTTCCAACCAGGGCATGTCCTTTTCCACAAGAGCCAAACACCAGCCACTGGTCCAAGCCCAGATAAAAATGAGAKGATTGGTCATTCGGRGTAAAGCTTGTGCCAAGTTGTGTGCAGATCAGATGGTCCRCTGTGATGACCCCTCGATGGGGGCAGCAGAAAGACTAAAATATTGTACTCTTACTGACTTGCCGTTTAAATTCTACAGATTATCTGATAAAGCAAATACAAATTACCTTAATATTACAAATAAACTGCAATATAAATGCATTTTAACGAAATTAAGGAATAATAATTCACTTAGAAGTCACTAAAACTTATGTTATTATATGAGTGGACATACAGCAGGTACAAGTGAAACACACGGGCACGAGCGCGCGCGCGCACGCACGCACGCACGCACACATCGTTTATACACGCTAAATAATGGCGCACAAATTAGTAAATTACAGTGTTACTTCAGTAAATACTCATAAAATAATATGAAAAAAGTACACCCGTTACTTACCCGGTTTGGTTCTCAGGAAACATGTCTGTAATTAACTGTGTCCTTTAAAAGTCAGTCACAAAAAAAAAAATGAACTAATATATTTCTTCAACAAATTTAACGAAACAATCGTGTAGATGTATAGAATGAAACTAAACACTCAAACAAAACCTTAAACAAGCTGCGACGAGAAGCTAGAGCACGGAATTATAGCTGAACCTCAGTGATTATAATCCTTAATCCCGCGGCCGGTTTATTTATAGAGACGCCGCGCGCGCCTCACCCAGACTGTGACGTCGTTCACGTGCGACTGTCACACCTCCTGACGTCAGCAAGGTACTTAAAACGTATAGCCACATGTTTAACACAGCACTGCGTTGATTTCACAAATTATTAACTTGCCACCAGACATAAACACCGTGTACAAAAACAACTCAACCTCATCTGATGAATTACTCAGTGTATATATACACTTTACCAGTGCAAATACAAATCTTTTTATTTATTTATTTAAATATCATCTTTAGAAATCTCCAGAGGAGGGAAATAACAAAACAGAAATATGCTATTATTCTACTCTACCTAATTATATCTAACATTSGTGTTCTTTTTGCGCAATGGCATTTTCTCCTGACTATATTTTAGTAACATTACAACATTTCTCTTGAAACCTGATGAGAAGGTTCCTATGCCCATAAAACATCCCCCTCATTGCACTTCCCGACTCCTTACATGGTAACACTTCCTATAGCCTGAGTCCAGACGAATATACATCCAAACAGCTTGTGTCTGCCAGAATCCTTTTGTTTAACCGGATAATGCAAATGTAGGTCGTTCTGGATAAGGGTGTTTCCCAAATGCTGAAATGTAAATGTAAATGTCTTTCCGATTGTCTGTCTGTCTCTGGATCTCTCTAGAACTGCCATGTTAATGACTGTCATTGTTTTGGTGTACAGAATGTATGTGAGAGGACACCTGGCCAAAACTTTAAATGTGCTCTCTTTGCTGATAATAAACAGAGATCTTCAGACATCATGCATGTCAATGTGTGTTCGTCTCTCCCAGTTGATTGGGCCTGGTCAGTAAGTACATCGAGGTGCAGTGGACACTTMCTGACTCACTCCTCATTTATACAACTTTATCATAAACGTGGTATAAATGCATAGTGGCCACTGACTCTGGCGGCTATGATTTGGGGTTGTTTCAGTTGGTCAGGACTAGGTTCAGCAATTTTATGTGGCAATAAAATGAAGTCAGCTGATGACCTGAATGTACATGGGTTTTCTTTCCTGATKACAAAGGCATATTCCAGAACTCAAAATAGGAAAGAGTGGTTATAGAAACATGAGCAATCATTTTCACACATGAGCTGATAACCACATGTTCTGTAATCAAAGGTCAAGGTGATTGATGAAATGAAATATTTGAGCTGCAACATTTAGAGTGTAAGGTTAATGTTGTTACCCAGTTAGTAACCTAACTCTAAACAGGTATAAATTAGTTAAAATAAASCTTAAAATAATTGCACTTTATTCTAACAATTTTGCGTGTTTCTTGGTGAAAKAAGTGTTAATTTACAATCAGTAACTAAAATCAGTTAGTGATTTGCTTGTTCTTTCATRAATTTGTACTTCTATGTTTATAAAACTGGTTCTATATTAACTTGGGTGAAGAAGTTTAAGCTACACTTTACTCTTAACCAGAGGATTTATGTCAGTCAATTAAGTACAATATCTATTTTATCTCTTTTYACCTCCTGTTTTGTCCTGACATTTTAATTTTCCTGAGGACATTTTGTTCCCTTGGCTCTCTTACTTAGAATGATCCACACCTTCCACACTTTTCCTACAGATTACGCCCTGTTAATATTATATAAAAGCTGCTATACTTTTGGTATGTAATTGTCGAAAAGAAAATTTTAACTTCAATGATATACTGTGTGTTTAATGGGTTTTTGGCATGTGGAAGACACACCAGGACCAAAAGAAGTACCATGTGACTCACAAAGGATGTATAGTTACTGACCGATAGATAAGAAGATCACAGGATAAACATAATTATGATAAGCACCAAGAGGTGTTACAGTGTAGCTGCATAGGCATATCAGYTGAAGACATTTTAAGTCATATATTTGTTATATATTAGGGAAAAAGGTTGTATGACATATGTATGTGTACAGTATACATTATGTATTCCTTATACTGTACAGTGTGTGCTTATAGTGATAACATATTGTCACCAGTACAGTAGTGAAATATTTGATCAAAATGTCAAATTGTATGAGAGTTCATGATTGGCTTGATTTTCAAAATGGTTGGAATTTGATACAAATGATCTAGGCTCTAACTGAAGCACCAGAATATGTATTGAAGTGTAGACCCCAGTGAAGCTCGAGTGTCAAAAGGAGAGAGACACCTGTTATAGACCTGAATATCCTGATATCATAAAGTAATTTAAGAAGAAGCTGAAGAAGGAAAAAGTGTAGTCTTATA
>QMIH01001660.1:13179-24093 GCA_003987875.1 Clarias batrachus | reverse complement strand
AAAACTTAAGCAAATGGTGAATTTGGATGGTAAAAAAAACTGTAAACATTGCAGCTGTGTTTACTACTGAAAGCAAGAGCAATTCCACATTCACACAATGTGATGAGAATCACATGATGGGTGGGATTCCTGATTAATGAGGATAATCAGAATTTTTTTTTTTAATTAGCTTTGGTTGGATTTTGAAGCAATTGAAAATGGCCATGTGGTCTGATAAATCCAGGTTGAACCTATTCCAGATTGATGGGTTTGTCAGGATAAGAAGGGAAGCATCTGCATAGAGGACAATGTACAAGCCTCTGGAAGCAGTGTTATGATCTGTGGTTTACATCAGTTGGTCAGGTCTATGCTCAGACATGTTATGTGGAAATAAAATGCGAGTCAGCTAATGACCTGAATGTATTGAACGCTCAGGTTATCACATCTATGGATTTTTTTTAGTTCTTAATGCAACATGCATATTCCATGACTTAAATTGTGAAAGAATGGTTCTGGGAGCATGAGGAATCATTTTTGATCCCATAGAGCATTGGGATCAGATATACCAAAAAGATTTGGCAGCAGTTCTATACTATGCTGTTACAGATAAAGTGATGTATGTTTACTGAAACTTAAAGTTACATTTACTGAACTCAGCTTCAGTCTCATACTGTTCTCTCATTTCTTACTCACAGTGAAACTATGTTCTCATTTATCTTTCTCAGAAGCTGTTTTTTTTTACTTTGATAGCTGGTACTACTGTAATTTGCACTTGACTAAGAATCACGTAAGCAACCGCCATTGTGCATATTTGTATAATCATGTCTACAGATGTCTGTGTTGTTTATTAGTGAATGTGTAAAAGGAGAAAATGCTTTAGTTCTTCCTCTGCTGAATGTGAATATAAGCAAGTATAGAGTAGGAATTGTATTGTATTATCATGCACTACTCATCATGTTAGACGTTGGCTTTTATTGGCAAATGGGGCATGTATGGATATTTATGAAATTCCACATAGTTTTGAAAGAAAAAGGAATATTCTAGAGAAGTTCCTGAGATGGTGCAAACTGTACATTGTACACACATGCTTAATGGAAAATTTTCTTTTGCATATTCATGAATTTTTGCAAATCAAAATCACAAGACAAATAATCCTTTAAAGGTTTTTCCAGGGGATGTGTTGTGGCTTAGTGGTTGGCACTGTGGCCTCCAGGGTTTGGATTCATTTCCTGCCTCGGGKTCTGTGTGCATGGAGTTTGCATGCTCTCCCCATGCTTGGAGGGTTTTCCTTCGGGTACTCCGTTTTCCTCTTACAGTGCAAAAGCATGCAGATTGGGTTAATTAGTGTTCCCAAATTGCCTGTAGTGTTTGAATGCACGTGAGTGTGCGCACAGTATGGGTGTAGCCCCTGAGATGGATGAAACTCATCCTGTTGATCACTGTGCCATAAGTCTTCTGGAATAGGCTCCAGGCCCCCACGACACTATATGCAGGATAAAGCAGTATCTGAGTGTCTATAGTAAGTAAGTAATTTTCTAGATATCAATTAATGCAGTGTGATTTTTTTTATTTTATTAAACTGGGCAACTAAAAAAAATACACACTTAAAAATAAATGAATGAATGAATAAATGAATAAATAAATAAATAAATAAATAAATAAAAATAACTGTATATTCTCAAATAATTTCAGAGAATCCACAATAAAAAAAGTAGAGATAATCTGTCCTTGTGTGTTTGTAAYGATATGTACAGTAGTGAAAATGTTTACCAGAATTATGAGTTAATGCGTGTGTGTTTGTGTGTGGGAGGGTGAGAAGCAAGGACAGGAGGGTGTGAGAGAAATAGAGAAAGAGGAAGTGATACGTGTTACTTACAGTATGTAAATAGCTGCTATTTTGGACGATTATGACACGCTTGTGTTTCCAATGCAGAACTGGGAATAAATGACAGGAAGGACCATCTGACACCAACTATAGTCTCGCTCTGAGCATGTGGTTGATGAATGATGTGTGAACAGCTGCGGACGAGAGGGTATTCTGATGTTCATATTTCCCGGTTGGTGGATAGTGCAATTTGGTTGCCTATGACTGACAGTTACGTAGGCTGGGTTTACCCAGGAGTGTTTCCTGGTGACGTTTAGCTTCACTGCATCAAGAAAAGAGAAACTTCAGAATGTCTCTATTGGCCTGTGAAAGCTGTGGGTGTGTGTGTGTGTGTGGGTGTTCTACTGTGCTTTCAACCTACTGTATTGGAATAATGTGTGTATGGAGACTTGTGTAGGAGGGCATTGCTGTTTCTCCAACACACTTGACTCATATCGGGGAGGACCTGATAATTATCTGAGTCAGGTGAAAGATGGAAACCCCCCAATGGCTCATGATAGGATCAAAAACTGCTGATCCAGAAGTAAACAAAAATATTGGAATGGGGATTTACATATAATTCTCAGCACACTATGAAGGCTAATCAAGTTGAAAAATAACCCAATTTAATGTTTTTCCCTGTACTATCCCCAGGTGGCGGCTGGGCAGACCCAGAGCTGGCGGATTTTGARCTTCTTGTAATAATGAGTGCCACAGTGGAGCCCACATCAGCCACTTGCCAGGTACGAACCTCCTACCTGCCTGACGAAATCCTCTGGGGCTACGAATTCCCCCCTGTTGTCTCACTCTCCCCATCTGGGAAATACGTGGCCGACTTCGCCTTCTTCGATAAGGTGGCAAAGACCAAGACCCCACCACGCTTTAAGCAGACCTCTCCTTCTAGCCCAGATTCTGGCAGTGGACGAGGTGAAGAAGGAGGAAAGGATCCAGAGAAGGCGAGGCTAGAGGACAGCTACAAGGAGGAGAAGGGGCGGGAAAGAGGGAGGATCCGCGATAGCAGCCCACTTAGCGTTCGCATTAGTAATGTTTAGAGAGAGAGAGAAATGTTAAGAAAATGAGAATTTAACTAACCATAAGCTACTAGAATCGTCTAATAGAAGACGTTCACAATAAATCCTCTTCAGAAGACACATTTTTCACATACACATACAGACATTTAGAGACTGCTAAATGTGAACAGTGGCATCACCATCTTGTGGCTAAAATGAAGTTTCACCTGAACACTGGCCTTGCTTAAAAAATGCATGACTTTCTTTATTGTATTTTCAGTTTTATGACTTGGACTCTAAATCATAAAAAAGATCAAAAGGCCAAAATATGCAAATGACTGTTTCTTAAAACCATCATTAGAAAATAAAGCATGAAGGATCAGGGGTGATATGTCCTCAGATATGACTATGTTTTCCATTTTAATGGACTGAACTGGAAAGAAGAGGACGAGGTACATGTGTATATATTTAAACATAACAGTGCCAGATTGAGTCCTCATTTGAGTGAAGATCTAKTTTTTTTTWWATTTTATTTTACATTGTTTAAAACACTGGAGSAAGTAAATCGATGCAGTATGCTAACAATACTAAAAGCACTTTAACTCTGTGAGAAGATTTGTAGAGTCTCAGCTTTGAAAGCACAATGAGTGTATGAGATGTTAAATAACAGTTCATGCGTGGGTGTTTCTTTGAAGCTGTGGCTTTTCTACTTGGCTTATTGAAAGTTGTGGGAGGGTGTATTTAAAAAAAACATATATTTTAAAAAAAGTGCAACATTTCTAGAACTCAATAGAGATTTATGATATTATTATAGGAGACTTTAATACTAAAAATAAATGAAAATAGACTGTGGACTGTCTGGGAGGAAAATATTTTTATTCTAATGTATGTGATGGAGCTCAGTTTTAAAAATTGGGGCAGTGTCACTTTAATGTCTAATGTCTTTAATTTGTAATAAATTACATGTGCAGAAACAGTTACAGAGTGACTAGTATGTATGCATAATATCTTACCGAATCTTRCCAAACCATAGTAAGCTAATGTTTTATTATGTGTGCATGCATGCTATACATTTGTACTGAAGTTAACGAAATGCAAATCTCTAAATTTAATGATAAAGRTTAGCACTATAAGTGCCTTAATTTTTCTTTCTTTTTTTTTGGATATAGAACTAATTGATTGCACTGCTACTTGTATTTGCACACATTGTGCATGACATCACATCAACCTCAATGCACTTGTTGCAGTTATGAGACTTCCCTTCTGTAGAGACAATGAGAGCCAATACCACATTTTGCACGTAGTTATAATACAGTATAATAGCTCTGAATTTCCACAGCCATCCATGTTCAATTCATCCAGTAGTTCTTTGCACATTTGGTGATTTCCYTACTGCTATACAGTGGGAACCTTGTTATTTTTATCTGCTGTAGTAGGATTTTTCCGTTATTTAGAGCACAGAAAATTCTCTGAAAATATCCAAACATTAAAATTTACAACAATGTACTTCCAAAGAATAAATTATTGAATTATTGTTTTCCCAGGGATGGAAATGCAAGCTTTGTGAGTTTCCCAGGAGATATATTTAGCCGGAATACCACAGCCTTATACATTGAAAATTGCGGCTTTTTTTTTTTTTTGTAGGATATCGGTGTTATAATCTAGATCATCATTGATTCTTTTTCAAAGTGGGGACCCAAGGTGAAGTACAGACATGCTTTTTATTTATTTATGTTTTTATTATTATTACTAAGGGGAAATCTACTATTATCTCATCATGAATATTCTGTTTGACTGGCCACTTGAATATAGTGGGTTTAATCCAAACCTAACTAATATAATAAAAAAGTAAATACTGTTTATACTTGGACCTGTATATTGTCAACTGAAAGGCAAATAAACAAAAATATTCTGACACGCTTTTAAAAATCKTTTCTAAAACTTTAATAGATGGATTATAGTCACAAAACAGGGGGGCATGGTGGCTCAAATCTGGTATCATTATGTGTTTGTGTGGAGTTGGCATGTTCTTCCTGTGCTATGTGCTTGTCGTCCTGCTCCTCTGGTTTCCCAACAGTCCAAGAACTGATTGTTGAATGTTTCCAAATTGCCTTTGATGTGTGAGTGTGTGTGTGTGCTTGTGCCTTGCAATGGGTTTGCACTCCATCTAGGATGGCGCCCACTTTCTGCAACCCTTCACAGGATGAGCAGGACTGAAAACTGGTATATGATTGTTCATAAAGTAGATTTTAATTGAGATGATCCAGAGAAAATATTGAATGAATATGTTAGTTTATCAAAACTGATTAAAAAATAWACAGTTAAAGCTAATCCAGATGTCAAAAAAGTTTACAAACCCTTAATTAAGTCAATGAAATCTTATAATATTTAATAGAAGGTCAATCAATAGTCAAACAATACTGTTGTCCTTTTTTTTTTCAGAAAAGTATCTGCAGTTATATGGTGAAAATAGCAATAAGAGACTTTCATATGTAACCACAAAACAAATAAGCAGGGACTGAATATTAATAAACAGACATGCAAAGCAACAGAAAGCTTGACTAGCATATTGTAAGAGTTCATTGTAGGAGCAAGACTATGCTTAAACTGTGGTTTCTACTCTCTCCATGCTACAGGAGTGCTATAAAAGCTCATCTTTAATGTAACCTCTGTAGGTGGGTTGGCATTACACCTCTTTTCCTGCTATACAGAAAGGCATGAAAGGAAACCTTGATGAGTTTTTTTTTCTTTAGTAGTCAAAAGAACGAAAGCAGTTCATTACACATCCTGTATGCATTCTGGTCTTCTATAAGGTAATGTTCTGTACTTGCATTTGTTGATTGCATATGGTACGACATGATTGTTTTTTCTTTAAATCTGCATGGAAGAAGGATGCTAAAAGGAATTTCTGTATATTAATCTGTATAACTTAAAAAGATAAATCAGAGGTGCACGGCAAGAAAATTGTATGACATACAGTATACAGTATGGCATAGGAGTTGTTTTAATGTTGTGCAGCAGAAATAAAATTTAAAAAGCTTACTCGTTATTTTTATCTATTACTATAAGTAACTCTTGTAGATTAATAATGGTAAAAATGTGATGTTTTGTAATCTTTTTGAAAATTCTGCGGCCATTCTGTGGAGTCACTTCTGAACGAAAGGCAAGAAATTCTAAAGAAAACAGAGGGAAGATTTTAGTCTTGGTCTTACACGCTAAGCATGACTCAGAAGAGGGACTTATGACCTAAAGAAACATTACTGGAATGCTTCTGTCTGACTTTAGTTTCTTTGTTTTTGTATATTTCAGAAAATTATTGTAAATTAAATTGAATATTATCTATTAGTATTTCCCATTATGAGTTGAGGATACAACATACATAAACAGTTCTTAAGACTACATTTCTTATTTAAGCTTTACATTTCCTTGTTCTACTGAAGAAAATGCAGTTTATTTTGGATAAAAAATGAAATATTATATTATTTAACTTATTTCATACAGCTAGAAATCTATAAAGTAATCTTAGTTCACATTTCTATGATTGTTATCATTTTGGGAAGCAATGATTAACCATGTGATAATTGGTGGGTTAGTGGGTTAGTGGGTTAGTCTGGTCACATTCACACAGGGTAAAGCGTGATTTATTAATTCTGACATGCTGATACACCTATAAATRTAGATATAGGTACATATATGTTTCATCTCTGAGTCTACATGCCAATATTAGGTTTTATCACAGTGGGAAGCTTTAAAAAGTCCCCTAATATTGAATCTTTTACGGGGAAATTCATAGTCTCTCTCTCTCTCTCACCCTATCACATGTTCTATTTCCTGTTCATGCAGCCACAAATCTATTTAGCTGTGCAGGTGGCTGCTCACTCAAACTCACTCTTCTGTCACAATGAGGAGCTATCTACACATTGTCACCTTTCTCATCCTGAAATTGACAGCAGGTCAGTAGTTTATTGTTAACATGAATGTGCTATCATTGCTCCATAGTCTTTAGTTACAACTTATTATATCTATGATTCATACCTAAAATTTGCAATTGTAAAACTACAACTGTACTTTTTAGATAATGTCTGAAACATTTTGATGCAATTTTAGTCAAGAATTAGGAAGTAATTTCTTATTTCTGATGKTTTTTTTWATTTTTATTAACAGACTGTGGAGCTCGGGTCCATTTGGTTTACAAGTCAGTGGGAGACAAAGCTCATCTCATATTGAAAGAAAACTGGAATACAACAGGAGTTAAATGGAGGAAAGATCATCTTCTGATTGCAAAAATAGAAAACGAAAGGCCAGTTATGAAACATCCAGAAAAATTTCACATACACTTTCCTGACAAATCCTTGTTTATTCACAATTTGACGGTGAATGACACTGGAGATTATGTAGTTCAAGGTGGACAATGGGAAGAAAAAGAAATCAAATACAGACTTGTTGTACAGGGTAAGTTATATTACAAATAATATTATGGGGAGGACAATAATATTATTAATAAAACATGACACATTCTGTTTTTGGAAAATAATCAACTGCGTGATTTGGCCTGACAGTAATATCTGATTATTTTCGAGTAGCAACACATTATAGACAAATGTATTAATTTTATATCACATCTTTTTTATATATCTAAGTGATATGTCATTTATTCAAGAATGACAATCACTTTCATGTTGTATGAAATTAATTACATTCAAAGCTGTGATATTATGCACAAAAKCTTAATTCCTTTATTCATATTCAACTGTTACACCAGGTAATCAAATTGTGTTGCACAGTCCAATTCTTTAATTGAAGTTCATTAAGACACAACAAAACAAAAACAAACAAACAACTGCTAAAATATAACACTGAAGGCTTCCATTAATATTAACCATTTCATTAAAAAAAAAAGTTTTTTAAGGAGACTTCAATTAAGTGCCTTACCCACCAATTAAGTTTCTTTGAAAAAGTACTTATATATTATTATTATATATTTTTAATATATATATTAAAATCAACACCTCATCAGTGCTGTAGTATAAAACATACAAAATTATTTGAACATCTCATTAATTACACCACATGTGCTTTTTGAACATCAGATCATAGATTTACACCCAGTTGTAGTACCTGTTATATTATAACCTTCTCATCTGGGAATGCTGGACACTAAGATGTAGTAATAATAATACTAAGATGCAGTTAGCATTTCAGTTCATCCCAAAGGTGTTTCATGAGGTTAAGGTCAGGGCTCTGTGCAGGACACTTGTTCCTCTTAGTCCATAGATTGTCAAACTATATCTTTATGGAGCTTCATGCAGAGGGTCAATTTGATAATGGAAGGTATGGGACTTTCAGTTTTAGTGAAGGGAGTTCTTAATGCTACAGCACAATATTTTGTCCTAGACAACTGGTTGATTCCACCTTTGTGGCATCACTGGGGAAAGAACCACATATGGGTGTGATGGTCAGGTTTCCACAGAAAGCCCACACATTGTGTACAGTATTTATGAGTTGACTGTGACTGGTGCTAAAGCAGTAAAGCCTGGTGATTTTCTGAAGCTTGTGTCACATGTCACACAACTCTAAAAGTCACCATACAGTGCAGGAGATTGACCATTCTGGGCCAGAATTTTATATTTTATATTTTAACATGTTGTCCTTTTCATGTTTTTTTAGAGGCTGTCTCAAAACCAATAATGGATACTCCTCTTGATCATCAGTCAAACTCCTCGTCTGCTTGTCGAATCTTGGCAAAATGTTCTGCTGATGGTGAGACAGTGACATATGACTGTAATCACCAGCACTGCACTCTGATCAATGCCACATCAACCATGGTAAACATTACTATCAACTATACTGATACTAATGGGATGTTGGAATGCACAGCCAGCAATCGTGTAAGCACAAAACGGACATCAATACCCATAAATAACACATGTAAGTGATTATATATCATTACTTTATTATTCAAATTCTATTTGTCACATACACAGTCATACACAATACAATATGCAATGAAATGCTCAATTCTGCAAAATATACCATAATATACAGGTTCATTTAAATGCATGTATATTTTTTTCCCTACCTCACAGGTTCAGAAAAACAACCAGTACGGACCACAACAATCAGTTACATTTTGGTTTTAATAATCATAATTAGTTGCACAGTGGTGTTTGGAGTCCTGATGATCGGCATTCTCAAACTTGTTTACAATTTCAAAAAGAAACAACAGGTAAATACTTATATACAACAGGTATCAAAAAAGGGTGTAAAAATGTATACACACTTAAAAGTTGTTGCCCTGTTTTAAAATTGTAACTGAATTAATAAAATTTTAGAATGATTGTGTAGTATTATGCTTACTTTAAAGATGTCAGTAGGTGCAACATCATTGATGCTATCATGTGACCATCAGAAGAGACATATATTTTTCATATTGAAGTGTGTATAATTTTTTTTAGGCACTTCTGAACATGTGACCTTTATTTTTGTTATTTATCAAACGTATTTCCTTTTTATTTCTCTGTGGTTAGAAAGGAGGTACTTATCAAGATGATAAGGGTGTAAACACTGTCTACAGTGTGGTTCGCAAGCCTCAAAGAACTGAGACATCAGCAGACAGCAGCACTGCACAAACTGCAGCAACAACAGTTTATGATGTTCCTTCGAAATGTGTAAGTTGCAATCAATTTCCTTTTCCCACCAAAAGAAAAAAAAGTTTTTTAAAGGTTAGTTTAATATAATATAGGAATTAGAGTGATGGACAATTTAGGGGATAATTTTGTACTTAATTTTGTGCTTAATTAAAAGTCTTCAGTCACACTTCATTTCTTCACATTAAATAACACCCAGATTTAATAAAAAAAAAATGTAACAACCTCAGCAGCAGCCTCATTTCCCCTCTCATCTGTTACAACTACACAGCAAAATCCGTAGCCTTGTRTTAACATCCAGAGTGTTGATTGATCACTTTCAGAGTACATTCGTCATATATAAACACTTGGGGTGTTAAATCAACACTGGGAATTTTGTAGTGTACTCAGCATTCAGCATCACCAGTATCACCTGCATCTGTTCCTCACTGATTCATGCCTTAAGTTAGATGTTTTTTAGTGCTTGAATAATTCATAGGTCACGGAGTGGCTTAACAAACCAAAACATTCCTCTGAACCTGGTCAGACACAGGGACTGGACTGCAAATGAGAGACAAAAACTTCCTAAAAATGAGATAAAAAAAAAAAAAAAAACTAATCCTGACGWCTACATTAAATTACAAAAAAAAGTAATAATATGAAGAAATGAGGGGGGCTCTAAACCTTTGCACACATCTTATAAAGTATGTGATGTAAGTATGTTTCTTAAATTAAACTTGATTATCATAATATAAAATAATAAACATCCTTAGTAGAGATTTTTTAACCTACTTATTAGTGGTGAATAACACAAACAAGCAAAAACCCCACAATATGCCAGTACAGGTACCTTCCTGTCACATGACTATTGCATGGTGAAACTTTTTTTYTTTTTAACCGGTAACCCAATGACTTCCTCTGCTGCTACTAGTAGACCACATGCAGTCTGCATGCAATAGCATAAATTATAATCTACATTTAGCTGTTATTTTGTTAGCTTACATATTCACCACTTATAAACAGGCATAAACTAGTTTAAGACTTTCTAGTGATGAACAAAGAACCATCTGTATACATTTATAAAGAGGAAAATAATCTACAGTGAAACCATTTATTATGATGAAACTAAAAAAAAAAAAAAAAAAAACTATTTTCTTTCTTTTTTTTTTATAGGCCAGGGCACTCCAAAGTGACAATGGTGACAATGTGGAAAAGGATGACACGCATACTGTTTACTGGAAGCTAGGGCAGACACAGGACCCATGAATCAAACTGATCCTGGAAGTCCATACTTTGCTAAATACGATATTGCCTATTGTACAGACAGAACAAAGCATTATGTAGCCTTGAAATAAATTTGTTAATAAGTTATTTATATTTTTATACAAAACCTTTAATGTTGTACTTTTATCTTTTTCTACATTAAATTATAGTT
>QMIH01001659.1:45528-70652 GCA_003987875.1 Clarias batrachus | reverse complement strand
TAATAATAATAATAATAAGAATAATAATAATCAGGCAAGGCAAGAACAAAGTGCTGGCATTTTAACAAATGTGCTGACATTAACAACAATAATAATAATAATAATAATAATAATAATAATAATAATAATAATAATAGATTATTTGTAGTTTTTATTTTCATTTAATTGATTGCCAATTCACCTCCACAGTTGTCTTCTTGTCCAGAGTAAACAGATTTTCCAGGATTTCTCCAAAAGTGCCCACATTTTCATCCAAAAATAACTCCAGTACAGATGTGACAGATATATAATGCATGAGGCCCAGACATTCTCAGCCTCATACAGAAGTTCCTACGCAACTACTTGGCAGTAAAGGGTTTATCTGCAGTAGGAGTTTCAGACACTGCAGGGGGTTAAACTGGATTTCTGTGCACTCTTGTATCTCTGGCGATAAAGCCACCTCACGGGCGCCTGAACGCCTTTAACGCGTTGATAAAGCGTAATCGTTCTGCAACAGCTTGAGGTCCGTCTCTTCTCGGCTGCCGATCGGGAGCTCGGGACTTTATCACCGGCACCTACTGGCTTTAACACCCTGAGGTAATGGAAGTGAGACCACGCATAACCGTGTGCATATATGATGTGAGATCACTCGCCGGATCGCTCCTCCTTGATAAAATACAGTAGCTAGGGGTTAAACCTGTGCTGTCAGAATGGACTTATCGAAATTTTAATGGGAGGAAAAAAAAAAAAAAAAAAGACAAAACTCCCCAAAAGCTACTTTCCTGTCGAGATAAAAAAGCCTCAGAAATTCATGAGCACTTTAAATCCTTAACCCGTGCGCCTACGGTTAAACATCGCTCGCTGACAAAAGAGCTCTTTGCTCGAACGAGAGGCTTTAAGGACTCTGACTGCGTACTTTTAAAGCATGTGAACAGGCAGGAAGAAAGGTCTAACTAATAAAGTAGATTCTAGCAAACTACTACACCTTAATTATACGTCTGCGTTAACAATGATAATGTACGTTTGCATTTTTATATAAATATATATCTTTTTTATTATCATTTTTTTTGCAGGATGTTGACCTTTTGGCGTTAATTGGACATGTTGGCACATAATGCATGATTTTATTTTATATTTTTGCCAGCGTGGTCTACAGGAATGAAAAGCAAATTGATCTTTGGAGGACTGTGCTGGCCATGCTAACTCGGCTCTGCATGCTAACTTTAGCATGCAGAGCACGCGACGCTTTCCACTGGGAACTGAAGGAAACTGATGCAATGGTCAAGAAAAGGCACAGCTTGKTTTTTTTTTTTTTACATTTTATGATGATGATTTTTTTTCCACAGAAACCTTTGAGGAGAACTCTCACAGGTTTCCGGACGTGTGATGAATGAGCGATGGCGCGGCCTCACAGTGATGCAGAGTTAATGCTCGCTGCACAGGAATCCAAATTGGTGCACATTAGCACGCGTCGATTGGTGCCGTAGTGCGTCGGGGTTGTTAGCCTGGTGTTTCCGTTTGCACCTTGAGTACTTTATGAATCATGACTGGAAATGTCGCAGGTAGAAGAACTACAGTACTTCAGCTTTTCCCTAATGCCAATAATGGATGGTTTTATAGTTGAGTTCCCATTTTCACCTTCCACTCCTTCTTACCCAGCAGCCACCTCAACAGCTTCCTGCAGCAGAGTGCTAACGTCCCCATGCTTCCCACTGAAGCACATCAAGCCAGGCCATTGCCTCTTGAATCTTGCAACTGTTTTTGAAAGTTCAGTTTTGAAAGTTCAACTTTTTTTTTTTTTTCGTCACATACACATTACTGCAAAGTGAAATTCTTTATTYTGCAATGTCCCGTCTCCTCGTTAGCAGGCTGGGGTCAGAGCGCAGCGTCRGCCATTATACGACACCGCTGGAGCAGACAGAGTTAAGGACCTTGCTCAAGGGCCCAACAGCTGGGCCTCGAACCGTCAACATTCCGATCAGTAACTCGGAAAATAAGGTCACAGGACGGCATTTTTCACCCACTTCCGCTACTACGTATACGACATACAGAGGTCACAGAGGGCTGGACTGGAAAATCGGAAAGAACCAGGAAGATACGGGAGACTGAGACCTACGGTTGGCGATAATGCAACTTATGAGAGTGCAACCACCAATACACAACAAGGAAGAAGAAGAAGATGCCCATGGTTTCCTCTAGTCAATGATTTCAAGATCAGACGGTTAAGGCTGTGGGTTACTGGGCTACTCATTGGAAGATCTGGGGTTCAAGCCCAAGCATCGCCAATTTGCCGCTGTTGATCCCTTGTCCCTCTTAACCCTATCTGCTCCAGGAGTGCTGTATACTGGCTGACCCTGCACTCTGACCCAAGCTTCCTTACCGGGATGTGTGGAAAAATCATTTCACTTTGTTCAGGTGACAAATAATTGAATACTATTATTATTATTACTATTATTATTATTGTTGTTGTTGGGATGCCTCTTTCAACACCCCACTTTGATTGTGAATCCGTTATTTTTGCACCACCTGCTGGATTCAGTGTGTAATCGTCCACATGGTTGGCTTCTGCTCTAAATAAACCCACTTGTTACGAGCTTGACTCTTTCAAAAAATACCACCTACATTCTGTTTCCTTCTATTACCGTCTCTCTGGACTGACCCTAAATCATACTAAAGCAAGACTAGGACAGGCTTCTTATTTCTCCAGCTATTCATACATCATTTGGACTTCCTGCCACATTGCTATAAACAATGTGAAATGTATAGTAGTAAAACTTTTACAGTACATGAACCCTTTTTTTTTTTTCCTCTCGTTTTTTTAACTCAGAGTACGATCTGGAGCCGTGCGAGGACCCGGGCGCGCCTCGATTCGGCGGCCACAGCAGCAGCAGATTCAGCGTGGGGGACTCGGTGACGTTCTGGTGCCTGCCGGGTTATCGACTGCAGGGCCCACGGGGCGTCACGTGCCTGGGTGGCGGACGGCGCACATGGAGCGCCCCTCTGCCAAGGTGTGTGGGTACGTGGTGAGCCGATTTCATTCGCTTAGAGCTGGGGCAGCTTCTTCAGGGGTTGCATTGAGGCACGGCGATGTTTATAAAACCTTTGWCTTGCATTTTAGGGGTGTTGATTYGGTTTYAGTATAAACTTCATAATATAATCTCAGAGCTACAGGGAGCGAGTAGAAAAAGAAAAACTTGCTTTCGAAGTGTCCAGTGCCTCAAATGCAACTCGTGAGTGACAAGGTCATCTGCTGGGTTTTCTTGTACAGGGAATATGTGAAGCTAGTGCATCTGTTACTCATGTCAATCATAGGCATTTATTATGATGTCCTGTATAACATAATYGTACGCCGTCTATTCATCTGCATCGATCTGCCTGTCTTCCTCAGCTGAATGCGGATCGACCGTTTCCCAGAACGCTGGCGTTCTCTTGTCCCCGAACTACCCTCTGAATTACGAGAACAACCACGAGTGCATTTATAACATTCAAGTGCAGAGAGGGAAAGGCATCAACATTACGGCAAGCAGCTTCCGTCTGGCTCAAGGTGACATCTTAAAGGTAAGCAGAGCAACAAGAGGATCGCGCTCTCTTTCGCGTGTAACGATGACACTATTTTTATGACACTATGCATACGCTAAGTGCTTATTTTGTAATTTGTTGCTTTATCCAGGACCCGGAGCTATCMGAGCGCAGCTTAGCKATTAGTAATACTTAAATCGGTTGACACGTCGTGTAGAATAATGTATGTTAAAATAGGTTGAACCGTTTTACTGAGCAATTTTCGGGCATGAAATAGATCCGTTATTGGAAGTTACTCATCACGGTGTCACCTCAGACTATAGTGTGCCAAGTGCACGGATCCAAAGTAGTTTATAGTTTAGTACATGTCATCGGTTCGGGCCAAAAGTTAGCACTTAGCGAGATGAAATGCATCAGAAAAGTTTGCTACAAAACAAGAAAAAAAAATTGAAAGAAAGGGAAAAAGGTTTTGATGTTTTTTTATTTTATTGAATTAATAATAATAATAATAATAATAATAATAATAATATAAAGATGATGACGATGATGGTGACCATCATCCATGACTTAACAATCAATATGTCATTTCTGAAATTCTTTTTACATAAAATTGCTAGAATGATTATTTTATTATAACAGATATCATGATAATCACAATAAATGTTTTATTTATTCATTAAAAACCTCCATGGTGAAGAGTTTTAAATATTAATCTAATATTCTGGTAAAAAATTTTAAGTTATACAATATTAAATAAAGATGAATTTGTTAATGAATCAGTAATTGTTAGTAAAGCGATATATAGTCGCAAACATTTTTTATGAAGCAACCCTACGTTTAAATGATTTGTTACTGAACCTTAAACTTGTTTATTTTATTTTTTTTTATAATATGTGTATGTATATTATTATGTATTATTAATATTGATTATGTTTATAAGAAATTGGATAATTATTAAGATTACTAAGATTGAAGCACGTCTACTCACCCGAGCCTGTGTTTGCTTCCCGGGTTTCTCAGGTTTACGACGGACCGGACAACACGGCMGATGTTATCGGCGCGTTCTCCAGTTCCTCCATGCTGGGAGTCACGCTCAGCAGCACATCGAACCACCTCTGGCTGGAATTCTTCTCGGATCAGGAAGACACCGCCGAGGGCTTCAAACTCATCTACAGCAGTAAGGGCTCGATCTTACAGTAGCTATCCCTTTTTAACTGGAAGAAGCGAGCAGATTTAAGATTAAAGCGTACTGTATGATAAGACTGATGATTTCTATGAGGGGGGTTTGAGCTCCAAGAGTTTGGGGGGCACAAGATCATGTTTTCTTCCTGGCTTTCTTCAGGTCCTCACATTACACGTTTCCATCTTACATGTTTCTTCTGCTCAAACACAGCTGATTTAATTATTCACAGTGGGTGTGTGTAAGTGTTGGTGAATCCCTGCCTCCGCTGGATCCTGGCACTCCAGTACTGAAGCCGAAGAGCCATGATAAACATATTGTATATTCCGTGGTGTATATTGGTGTAAATGCCCTTAAGTCCTCCAGGGTGCTGTATGTTGGCCGACCCTACACTCTGACCAAGCCTCCTAAGATACTTGGATGTGAGAAGTAAAAAGTGCACTGTTCAGTAATGTGTATATGACAAATAAAGGCTTAGCTTATGATTTAATTATCCATTTATTGTTACATCCAATGCATTGCATTCTATCAGCTATAGATGTACAGGGGTAGCCCAGTGGTTAAGGCATTGGACTACGGTTCAGAAGATTCCAGGTTCAAACCTCACAACCACCAAGTTGCCACTGTTGGGCCCTTGAGCAAGGCCCTTAACCCTCAATTGCTCAGATGTAATGAGATAAAAATGTAAGTCGCTCTGGATAAGGGCGTCTGCCAAATGCCTAGATGTAGATGTAGACGTGCGGTTCTTTACCAGCATCTCTTCTTGCTGGCTGTTGATGAACGTCACAGCTTAAGCATAACCGAAAAACACCATCCTGAAAGCTTTCACGCAGAGGAAAGCGTATAGCCTTTATGTTTTCACTCTGAAAGCACTGACACTGGAGACTCCTTTCATAAATGTAATTTTTATGTAATTGTTTTGTAAATCGTTCCCATCCGAAGCCTACATGTACGTGTAAGTCGTTTTTACAAAAACGATTACGTATACGAACGTTATCTTCTGCACTACTCTCAAAAATCCAAACAGGACTTTCCGACCGATCGGAAACGGAACCGGGAATTCGCCGGCGCCGGACACGAGTGAGCACTGTTGACCGAAAGGAATTCCCAAACCGAAAATTTTCTCCATGTTATGAGGAATAATGAGGTTCAGGAAGGTCAGATAGACGAGTCTCGCTCTCTGTCATACTTATTAGTCCGTCCCACACTCCCTCAGTCTCTCACCTCGATTTCGCCTAATGGAAAATGTAACCCCCGTTCATTTTCACTCCTTAATTAACTTATTCATTACATTATCAACTTGGGCTCTATTGTAAAACAACCCTTCTGTCTTGCACCTAATTTGCTTTGCTTGGAATTACAGGGTCCAACCTGCAGCGTTGGCCGCGGTTAATCGAAACTCTCATCAAAAAGCTAGCACGACTTTGCCCTCATGGGACAGTTTGTGTGAGAAAAAAAAATGATCATGAGTCAGAATTATATGAGAATTCATTTTTCACTGATTATCCAATTGCAGACTTTTTTTTAAAATCTGTTTTAATTCATCAATACTGTGCTGTCTTTTGCAAAGTCTTCTTCTTACTATTTCTTTTGTCTGATCAAGTCCTCGTTTCGATATCATTATGTTTTTTGGGGACTTGACCCTCCTATAGTTTTCCTTTTTTGTCCTACCCTTTACCCCAGACTGCTATAATAAAGAAATATCGCACATTTCAGTCTCACGCACGCGAGCTCTACTGTACCTTCGACGGCCGCGTTCTCGTGATTGTGTTTTACATATTATGTCAGGTTTGGCACGTGTTGTAAAATAAAATCTGCATTCCCTCCGTGGCTCTTCCCTCAGGCAGGGTCATGGTTCAGGCTCACTCGAGCTGATTAGTTTTTGGAACGGTTCCTTAGATGAAAATATTGATTTGATTGAAGGAATATGCCAAGGTCAACAAGGATATTCAAAMAGAGACGGATACACCTGAAATGTTGAAATGTTTCAAAGGTTTGAGCTTCGCGGTCTTCTTATAGCAGAATGAGAAATTGATTAGAGCAGCCCTGAAGATGAAAGAACCCTGATTATGTTTGCATCCGCCATCCCTAATGTTGGTACAAGTCTGTCGATATGTGATGGGCCTTTAAGTCAAACTGGGACTTTTGATTGTGAAGAATAACAGAACATGGTTAAAAGAAAAAAAAACTTTATGTCTTTATATAATCCCCTGCTACACTAATGCACTTCTCCCAGTGTTTCACTAGTGATTGGAAACCATCATGCTTCATGTCTTATACGCTAGCCTCCCAGGAGCTCTTTTAATTGCCCAAGCGTGTGAAAACACCTTGGACCGTACGGGGGATGTGCCAATAACGCCCAGCCGAGTTCCTGAACTGTGCAGGTGGTCTTGGTGAATGATTGTGTGTACAGTTCCCAGAGCAGATGTGTCTCATCTTTCACCTTCATCAAACACCTTTATACCTGCATTGACCAGAAATTTCATCCCAAGTCCTGGTTTGACTTGAACGCCACTCGTATTTGCCATTGTGGAGAATTACAGTACATCTAGATTCACATGTTAGTGTGCAGAAGAAGTTAAATGTGAGCAAATGGAAAACATGTAAAGGTATCTAYAATCTGTTCAAGGACAAATCAGTTTTGCATTTCACTTTATGTACAATGTGAATATATTCTTTATAAGTGAAATCTTAAGTAAAGTCTTGAGCAGGGCAAGCCAAAAGACAGACACCTAGTGAAGGGGAAAATAGTAACAGTCAGGAACGAATGTGTAGAGTGTGTAGTTTCTTGGTTTCTGGAGGTGGCAGTGGTCACAATGAGCTCAGGGATGATCTCTGCTGGCGGAGGCTGAAGTCGAGGAAGCCTGGCTTGGTCCATCCTCTGCGGCATGCAAAATGCAAAAAGGCCAAATTTGGTTGTGAATTTAATACCCAAGACCTGCTACTCATCGGACTGATGCTCGGCTGGCCTTTTAGACAGCCAGTGATATGGGATGGTAGCAGGTTATTCGCTGCCAGTCCTGGTTCTAGTTGAGGGGCCCCACAATGAGCAGTGGAGCTGGTCTTGGTGCTGAAACGATTTCTTGGCCTTGCTTTCTCTTGCTTTGAGAGAGGAGCGTGAACATGGTAAGAGGCGTTGGCTGCAGGATCGCAGTCACACACTTTTCATSATTTTAAAAGACAGCCGTGTTAAGCTTGCTGGCACTAGACTGACATAGAAGCTTAAACATCAAACCCAAATTATGATTGTGACAGATWGGTGTGTACAGTTTGATTTGCCTACATTCATGAAATTCAATTCTTTGTTTGAGATCATTTCAAAACCTTTGTCTAAGGCAAACCAGATATTTTAAAGGTCCCATATGTTACTATTTCTTGAACAATTAACCTAGCCCTCAGAGCTCCCTAACTTCCCTACTGCTAAGTCAYACACCCCAGGAAAAAGCAGAGCTGAGCAACAAATTGGGGGAGGTGATCTTCTCATATGAGGTCACATTAGGAGGGAAATTTTATACAAAATGAAAAACAGGGAGTGTATACAAATACTGGAGATCTGTCCGAATTTCTTAAAATGACTAAAAATTTTATTGTGTAATAGTTGCCCTTTAATACTGCTTATGCATTTGGGTGATTATGTTGCACAGATCTGGCAACCTTAGTCATATTGCAAAAATTAACATTATCTAAAAAATAACTATMTAGTTAAAAAATAACAAACAAAATAGAGATTGTAGCATTGTAAATATAACAGAAGTCCCAATCTTGTACTATGCAGTTCACTCTGTGCACTTTTCATAAGGGAATTGCCTGGCATATCATCTGTAGCAATACCCTCCTCACCTCTAAAGCAAGAATTCTCATAAATGCAAACTTTATGTTCTCATGAAACATTGTCCTGAGCGTTCCTCCGCCATGCAGAAATATATTTATMTCAATAAACCGAACAGATTCCCTTTACTTCTATCCAGACATGCTACACAAACTCCATAACAGCATAATGAGCAGTCATAACAGCACGCTGTTCCACATGCTTCTGATTTTGACTGCTGAAAACCTTTTGCTGTTGAATTTCCCTGTTTAATTTTATTACCACGTAGTCCGGATCCATTACACCGCGTTTAAGCTACTCTTTTCCTCCGGGACATCAACTCCTGATGGGCCTGGTGGTGCTCGTCTCACTCGCACCTTTCCTAATGAGTTAATTAGGCATGCCGCTCGCTCGTTAAGCTCTGATTAACTCATAATGGTTTGAATGATATTATTTGTGTCCCTATTTATTACAATTACTTATACAGAGGACATCCTTTGTGAGTGTAATTTTTAATTATATACACTGGAATCTTCATGTCAGGCTCGGTTAAGCCACAGTGATGTATTTCCCTACCATCTTACTACACCGGGTGTCGAGTTTGCCTTCGTAAGGTCACATGACTACTCAGTTTTAGAAGTTTTCATATTCGAGTGCACGGGTAGAATCGAGCAGGCAGTTTAAAGATGAATGAATATAAATGGCTAAATAACGTTTTCTCTAGTGATGGAAAGAAACTCAGGCTCCTCTCTTTCATTCCGTAAAGCGGATAAGCCTCGAGAGCAAATTGGCAAGTCGTTAAAGCTTTAAAGAAACATCCTTACTTTACAATTAGAGCAGGAAGCTCTGGAAACAGTAAAGCAAATGAACTAGTCAAAAGGGTGGTAAATATTTGCATGTGTGTCTCATTTTTTTTTCTTGAAATATATATTTTTTTAGTTGATATTGATGATAAAGCAAAATATACTTCATTAGCGCTTTTACAGGAATAAAGTCTGACTTGATTTCTCACATTATTTCTAAAGACCTCAAAACTAAAACGGTCCCAACATTAACCTTGCACGCATATTTATGTATTCTTTTTCTCTGTTATTCATTCCTGCTTTTCATTTTGACATATTTTCCCCTCATTAACATAATAACCTTAAAAAGAACTCCCTTTTCATCCTTATTAATGCTTTATTTTTGCCTTAACTAGAGGGCTAACCTTGAGCATGCATTTCTCACAACATTATCCAGTACCTAGCACGCAAATCAGGTAAATGAATTTAACACAAAGCAGAACGGTCACAAATGCGTATTTATACATTCACAGCAGGCATGTTTCTGAGGCAGTTTTTCCAGACATATTTGATTCATTCAGAACAAACAGGCTGGTTTACAACCGGCATTTAATCCACAGTGACATGTAAAATGCCAGACCATGYATTCTGCTTTAAGCTGTATTTAAACACTACAATCTGCAACGATCCCGTTTGTGTATACAGCRTGTACTTGCATAGCAAATGSTGTGGACTATTATTGTTCTTATGGTTAGTCAGACCAGAAAAAAAAAWGCGTATTCTGTTTATTTATTCTCCTGTAGTGACAATCCAATGAGTATATAATGACAGCTGGATTAGTCTCTCAGGTCAGACCTCAAGCTTCGAATTTGGAACATTTTGTAAACAACTGTGGACAAGAAACTCTAACTTCCTCAAAATGAACCAGTTTGACTGACACCGCAGGCAATCAGCGACAGATTTTCCGGCTAGCAAACACACAAGAGCATCTTGTTTACCCGCCAAGTGCTTCCGACTAAACTGCTGAATTACATTTAAACATGGTATTCTGCACAAAATGTACATCCATGGTACACTACTCTTCTTACCATTAAGCAACAACCCGGATAACACTGTTTCATATTTCACTGCACATCTCTCCGGTGCATGTCTGCATATTATTTTTCTCAAATCTCTAAAGGCATCCTGGCTATAAGCAACTGCAATATTAAAAAAAAAAAAATGAACATTGACAAAAAACTTCAACTCTATGCAAGCTGTGCATTACGCAATAACCTCCAATCATCCTCGCTGCACCTGATAAAATACACTGTACAGACAGTACAGTGCCGAATAAAAATGGTTCTTTAACATCAGGATAATTTAACATGAGCTTTCTGATAAATGGCTATCTAGTTAACTGAGCTGGAGGGCATGGTTTCATTTTTTTTTCCCCTTTGTTTTTTAATGATCTTTTAATTTAGCTTTGGTATGCAAATCATAAAGAAGGTTTGCTAAGTGGGTGTATAAAAAGTTTTTGATATACTGCTGATAAAACCATTTTTTTAATCATCAGTGGTTAAAGGCCATCACAAAGCCCGTAACCRTGGTTTGTGACCATGTTGGTTGTTGGAACATTAGGGCACAATGTTCCAGATGTTCGTRCAATTTTGGTATTTCGAACCGTTTTCGAAAGATATCATTAATTTAATAAAATGGYGTTAGACCAACATTTACTATGATGTTGGGATCGCCTTAAAAGGCCCCCAATACAATGTTGTGAATATGACTTTARAGCAGTATTTAGTCATATTTAGTCATCTCTGCTGATATATGTTCAATTTTTCCCACCTAAATTTCCTTTCATACATTTCGAAGTCCAAAGAAAAATCACTTTCTCTTTTAGATTTCTTGGAAATTCTGAGCTCTCATATGTGGGCACAAGAAAGTACACAAATATTGTAATCGAGTAAAAGTAATTCTTCCCTAGAGCAAATATTACTCATGTAAAAGTGGAAGTCYTCCATTTACATGTTTAATTCAGTAAAAGCTTAAAAGTACTTGTCTGTGAGTTTTCTACGTAAAACCAGAAAATAATCCTGTGAGGGTTGCTGACAACTCCGGTTTGGGTCCCGCATGGCTCATGCGGTGCTACTGTTGTTCTCTCCTGCTTTGCTCGTGATGCTCTCTCCAAGCTCTACTTGTAGTCGTGGGCCTCTCGCCGAGGACTTCTTGCTTCTCCTTATTCTTTTTATTCTTGCTGTTCGCAAAACCATGAATTCAGGGGATTTTCCTCCTTCTCGCAGTGCACTCACTGAGAACAATATGTTCTCATCAAAGCTCTCCTCAAATCCATACACCTACTATGTAACACCTTTTCTCACCAAAATCKCTCTCTATGGGATTTCTCATCTGACTCCTGTATGTTTTACAAAAGGGGCTTRAGCCAATTTTGTGATAGAGGAATTGAACCTGGGCGATGGTGGTGCGAGTGCTGAGTGATACCCACTGGTCCGCCAGGGTACACTTCACTGGTCCCCCAGGCAACCTGCTGCTGAGGCTAGGAAAGTCATTTAGCCATATGTTTGTAGGTTCATGAGCATTTCATGAGTGCTCTTATTATTACGTAATCTGGTTACATCCACTCAAACTCAAATCTAGTTAGGATGGAGGGGGATTTCTGAGGTTGAAATACACTATATGGGACATCAACGGACCATGCACAGACACACACACACTCTCATTTACAGAGTGATACATTACACCTTTCCATGACGCATTCTTTCATCTACTTTCACAGGACCTTCATTTTCGCTTCTATCAAGTCCATTCATACGGACCTCAGGTTGTTATGCACTGAAAAGGAAATTGAAAAGCAAACTTCAGTGTAATATAGGGACAAAAAAATATATATTTTTAAAGCTTTTGAGTAAACCGTCATATTATTTGGCTCTTAGATTTTGTATGAAATTTTTAGGGAAGTATAAGCTGTATTATTGATATGTCCGGGGACGTTACACAACGATGGTGGTTGAAAATGGTGGCAGTTAGGTGACAGTTTGAGTCTTTCAGAAATTCTAACACAGAAAAACAAGTACCATCCTTCAGACTGTCTTGTAAATCAGAAATGAGGTGTCGATCAGACACTGCATATTCTTTCTATTCTCAGTAATCACTGCAGAACCGGAAACTGCCATCTCTTTTCCTGACTCAGCCTAGAGGTATAAAACATTGATTTTTTTTTTTTTTTTTAAACTTGGCAATCCATCCTGCACCTATTTTTTCAGCACACATATATACATTTATCTTACTCGCATATAGTCTTTCTAATGTATCTGTTGCAGGAGTTATGAAATGCATTTTTTTCTTTTTTTGAATCTGAGGATATGTACCACTCAGCTCCCTGAATAGCTGTTTCACCTTTCAGCTGCTGCACCGTGTCAGATAGAGCTGGATAAATTGCAACAGCAGAGTCCCATAGCTCTGTCTTTCTACTGTCTCACAACTGTAATGCTTATTATATATCTTTTGAGGCTGCCACCAGGGCAGCAGCCATGGGTATATRGATTTCACGCAATGCATCTGAATTAATACTGGTGACAGTGTTTACAAGATTTTGCAGAACCATTCTTCTGCCTCCCTAGCCAGTCTAAGTAATTATCAGAAACAAAAATGTCTCCCTTTTTTTTGGTTTGCTGCTTGATGAGATAATCACTCTCCGTTTTTCAAATTTTCACTTTATTCTTACTCAATTCACCACCATGTTCTGAAATGGCTCAAACCATATCTTTCGATCATAACACTACAGTAGTTCCTGCTGCAACTCTAGGTGGAAAATCATATATTGGACTCTGCAGGAGTATTTGCCAGTCACAACTTAAAACAGTGGTAACACATAATCCTTTCGCATCACTCTACCTGTTTATTTCTGTCCAACTCTTGCCAATAAAAGTCACGCTGCTGTTGTTTTCTTTTTTTTTATCTACTTCACCGCAGGACTTCAAAAGAGTTATTTAACTCTCTGCTTCTTTTGCAGTTATAACAAGTTTCACGCTTACTGTACCATGTCTGGGGTAGATACCACTGACCCTTTGTCACCTTAGAAGAAACACTAGAATTGTGCTGCTGGATTTCTCTTGGCACATTAGGTACCTATGGTTTTTGGTTGTACATTTTGACCTTTCAGCTCATTTAATATCACCTGGGCCTTTAAGAAAGTCTTTTGTGTCAGGTCAGGACTTAAGCTCTGAAAAGGAAATACTAGGGAGCTATGAGTATACTTTTGGTAGAGATCTTTTGCTCTAACCTTTTTAAAATGGTCTAGCATGGTTTGTATTAATTACGCTAGAACATCCCTTCCAAGACATAAGTCGATCAGCCATAACATTACAACACAAAACATTATCGCCGAGTGTTGTGTTTGTTCCCCTTGTGCCACCAGGGCGGCTCTAGCTCCTTAGGGCATTACTCCATAAGGACTCTGAGGGTGTTCTGTGCTGTCTGCCACTTGGACGACTTGGATGCTGTGGGCTGCCGGGTGGAGCCTCCATGGATTGGACTTGTTTGTTTGGTGCATCTCATGGGTGATTGATTGGATTGGGATTTGGAAAGTTTGTAGCCAAGTCAACAGTCTTGGTCTCTTTGCCTTCTTGCCCTCGATGCATGGTGGCCTGTGGTGCACTGGGCATTCTGCTGCCTTTCTTTCAATAGCAGCATTGACTTTTTTTGTATCTTTTGGTGATTTGTCCTGGGTTGGCTTTTCTGTCAGATCGGACTGGAGAGGCTAGCTTTTGGTCACCTTCAGACCCATGTGTTAATGTTGTGTGGTGCTCATGTTATGGCTGATTGTGGTATATTGTAAGGCAGCTAGTACTTTTTGTTTATTGTTTTAGTTACCCCAATCTGTTTATGTTGTTATTTAACAAAAGTCCCTTTCTTTTGTTTAGTGTATACTTTTGCACTGGATTTAACTGATGTAAGATAGCCAAGCTATGTCCCGTTGCCTTTGAAAGATAAGAAGAATTATTTTTACATCACCATCAGAAAATTTGATATTAACAGATGTTTTAAAGGGCTTAGTTTTGGATTTGTGTGCGACCAAGATGAACCAATATTAAGAAAACTAAAGGGAATAGTATGATGCAAAGAATGATATAAAGTGAGAAGAAAGGCTGAGGCTTATTTTTTACTAGTCCAGAAAATGAATTGAAAAAGATACTAAAAGTACAGTGGTGGCCAAAAATATTAAGACAACATATGCCATGCATTATAGTTCTCTCTGCACACCACAGGTGATGTCACTAATTAGTTCTCGCCCATCTGGCTGAAGAGCTAATTACAATCAGCTGGTTTAGATAATGGACGGAACAAATATGTGSTAGGACTTTTACTTTCTGTAGCCGGTATTTTTTTTTAAAAATAAATAAAACTTGGGAATTCTCAAGTGAATTTTCAACTGGTGTGGCAAATTTATTTCTATACATGATCTTCAGAAAGCAATCAAGCAGGCATGGATTGAGCGAGTGGCACCAGAGTACTGGAGACGCGTTTTAGACTCTGTGCCCAGTCGGATTGGAAGTAGAAAAGAGTTCATATTAAATACTGATTGTTATATAGCAATTTCATTGCATAAAATATCAAATTATTCTCATTATTCTTAATATTCATTATTTTTTCAACAATGAAACTGTCATTAAAACACTGATTTTCACTTTTGACTCAATACTTTTGGCCACCACTGTAAAGCACTAATTAAAGTACACCASCAGTTGCCTAATTAAAGTACAAATGACCCAAAAGGACAGCACTGCAAAACTTGGACATCTTAGCAAATTATACATTCTTGAATCTAGACCAGTCTRTAATTTCCTAAAATAACTTTACAAAAATACATATATAAAATTATCAAGCTTATTTTTAGTGAAATGTTACTAAACTTGCCAGCGAGTTATATTGTTATATTGGTAGAGAATTCTGCTAATATTTAGGAATTTATTTCTTAAAGGATGCAAAATTATCTACCAATAGAACAAAAAAAAATTGAACTTGCGATTGACTAGAAATAAGCTTAATAATCTTATATTTGACTTGATGTAAACGTATTTTAAGAAATTATACATAGGTTGGCTAGATTCAAGAATATCCCACTTGCTAATGATGTCAAAMTGTTAAATTCAATGTTAAATGTATCTATAATTTCTTAAAACATGATTAGAACAAACTGAATAGAAGATTCTTGAGCAAAAATGTCTTGTTCAATTGGCAGATAATTTTGCTAGTTGTTTTTATAAATTTCTTTATAAATTTCTTTCTTATAAGTTTTTTTTTGTAGTGTCATATATAGACACATTTGACTAGATGCAACAATATTTTACTTSCTAAGATGTATTATTTATTTATTTTTTTGCAGTGTGCATGTAAAAAAAAAGGAGGGAGGGGGCCCTTGATATATTAGGAAGTGAACATTATCTTACATTTCTGAATGTAATATTACAACAAACTAAACATAACATTGTGAATATATTCCTAGTACAGTATTCTTTTTTATTGCAAATTGTTTAGGTGTAGACGGTGTAGGTTGTAGGTCTAAATCAAAGAATTTTTTCCTTTGCTAAGATTTTTTTTTTAACTGTATTGATATTCAGCTGATTTCTCTGCCTGTCTTTTAATAAATGCAACATACTTTTCTTTGTAGTCTGCAATTTCGCATCTATTACAGCACTCGGATGAACAACATAAAAAGTTTTGATCCAAATGTATTGCCAGTGTAGATGCAGTATTTAACAAAAGTGCTGTGTGGCTTGATAGCACAAAGGTCTGGAAAAAAAAACAAAAAAACAAAAGCACTCTGTTAAAAGCACTGCTCTCCTAAACCGTGAAAATAATGACTTGTAAATTTAACCAACGATAAAAGGATAAAGGTGCATTAACATTTGATTTCACTGCTARGATTTTATTCTTATGCACAGTCCTACTGTATGTGCTGCAAAATGCAGCTTCAGGAGAATTTCCCTCATCCTACTCATCGTGCTTSAGCTCCAGTCCCTGGCTCATGTGTATGTTGTTGTACTATCAGCTCCTACACACAACGCTGGCAACTGCTGTCCTCGCTGTTGGCTCATGAATATCTGTTACACACGTAAAGAATGGAGCCGTCCAGATCTTGTAAGGTTACCCAACTTTATATTTACATTTTCAGAGTTACAAAATATAAAATAAACATAAATATAACTTCATATCTATTACAGTTTTCAGCGTTAGCGATTTGTGAGTCGATACTGAGGAATAAATACATAAGGATTTCCTTTAAGAATTGATCCTGGGTTTTATCTCTACAGGACATCAGAATATCGATTTAAGCTAAGAAAAAAAGATGGTGCAAGTCTGGAAAGAAGAGAGTAGAGGCACTTTTTTTTTTTTTAGAAATAAATAATATTAAACAATTTAATATTGTAGTACCAAAATTAAGTCATGTAAAATACAATGAGTTCCAGCAGAGGCGAATAGAAGAGAGAGAAAAAAGCAGACAGATAGAAAAGCAGGACTGCTTGATAAACCAATTCCACAGATGCTAGCATAATGTAGGTAATTCTTGTGACATTTTCTTATTTTATTCATCTGAACAAAATGTGCATACCTTTTGTAATTGGATTTGTAAATCGTGAAGCATTTTTTATTTTGTTTTTTCGTATATGTGTGTGTGTGTCTGTGTGTGTGTGTGCCCACATGTGTAAGTGCTTGTGTGAGTAAAAGTCTCTGTCTGTAAACTGGTGCGTGTGTGTGTGGATGTGTGGATGTGCACGCGTGTGTGTGCGTGCACACATGTGTGCGTGTGTGAAAGTCATCCTACACAGTAGCCCCCTTCCTCCTCCTCCTCCTCTTCTCTCTCTGGTCTCAAACAATATAGCCATAATTCTTCTCAAAAGTAAAGTACAGGTTAATTTGTTTACTTTATATTTTGTAATAATAATTTTATTTTTGGGTTGTGGAACGAATCATCAGAGTTTCTGTTATTTCTTATAGGGTAAATTTGCTTCAATACGTATCTGCTTGGAGTAGACATGCATGCTTTTCTGGAACAAATTATGCTCGCAATCCAAGGTTCAACTGTACTTTTGCGTAGTGTGAACACTCCATGTCATGCACAACAGTGAATTTCCTAGTTACTCTCCTTAACTCTTAGAGGTCTGAGGCCTTGCTGAAGTGATTCAGCCCTCTTCTTAAATTTCAAATTTACCAATTTAGTAGCTAATACTATAATACTATAATAATTTCCCCTTATTTATTTAGAGCACAAACTGGGCTGTCATAATGTGGCTGATGTAAATATCTCAGATTCATGTGCAACTTTTAAACTTATGTCAAACTCTAGCAGAAAAGTAGAGAAAAGTGAGAATAAACAAACCTGGCAGATTGTTTTGAACACAGAACTGAGTTCATGAAAGTCTTGGGTGTAGTATTTTTATTGTGGACACAATGCGCAACACATTCTCCACCAATATATGTAGCGTTTCAAGGTAACGTAAGATCTGGGCAAATGTTTAAACTTTAAAATACATGACCAAAACAACAGTTCTTTATAAAGAAACAAGAATTTATTGAGCTAATCTACGATACATGAAACTACGCTATTTAATCATTCACACACACACACACACACACACACACGCACGCATGCACATACACATGAACAATTTATACTGTGAAAGTTAATGGAGTTCTTTTGTAATGTTTACTAGACCTGAGAAAGTCACAAGAGCAGAGCCTTGGGTTTAATCTTACAGTTTAGTTATGACTCGCGCACACCATTCAGCAAGGTATGAAGCTTTGTTTGTTTTACTTGCGGTACATGGCGGTTGTTCCCATTGGTTCGGGAATCACGGCGTTGCTGATTAGTCGGTGCGCTGTGTTGAGGTCACGTCTTTCGGGAAAGCCCTCGGCGGCGTGTTGGTTGCCTGGTTACCGAAGGCGATGCTCTGAGACTTCTTCTGTGGTTTCTTYGTGACATGAAGACGGCGTTCAAGCGGCGTCTGAGTTCAAGCCGAAGTTGCTTTGCTAGTCTTCGATCATTGGGTGGCGCAGTTCAGGAGTCAAAGTTCAGCCGTTGGTTGAGAGCGGAGAAAGAGAGGCGTCCGCTTGCTTCCTTTCAGACATCGTGACGTTCAGAAACGTGCCGAGGCTGCTCGGACCTTAGGTTTTTAATCTCACGGTGCAGGTCTGTCCCACAGCCGTCTGTTCCAATCAGAGATGGTCGTGGGCAAAGCCACGTCCCACATGGCAGGCCATCTCAGTGGGATTGTAGTAATTTATGTAAAGTGTATTAACGCGAGTCTGGTTCATATAACCAAAGTTTCATGCATAGCAACGTTCATGGAATATACAGAGCTTTCATTTGATACCAAACATCCCATGTCTTGCATACCCATTCATATGGTGTGTGTCCATAGCAAAACAACTAAGTTATAACACTCAGAAATGTGGCTAACTTTTTTCAGCAGAGCCTCTGTTTCACTGAATAATCTACGAGGTTTCATGAATATGTAAGACCCATTCACACCTGGCTCAGGTAACATCAGGTTTCAGCAGGTCTTCTATTGTCTCAGCTGTTCACACCAACACACACTCAGATTCCTCACACAAACAGGGCTTCTACTAAGAGAAAAATAAAGCATGGTTTCTGAAACATTAATTTGAAATACAAGTCTTATAGACACACAAACGCACACACACACACACACACACAAACTACACAGCAAAAATATATGAGTATATTATGACTGAAATAAAGTGGCTCACATCGCGCTCTTGGCACAGCGCCGGAAAGGCAGCACTTATTTAGCGAGTTTAAATCTGTGTATAATGTACTTCTGGGGGATTATATGAAGAGAAACTGCATTAAAAAATACATTTCTTATAAGTCTATACTGTATATGACACTTTACATTCACCGGCACATTTCAGCCGGTCACAGACACTGTCCATGGTGCTGTGTTGTTGTTTGTTACCTGAGCATTTTCTGAATGAAATAAAGCTGCTGTTTCTGCTGTATACTTTCACGGTGGTACGGTGTGCTCTGGCAGGGCTTGAATCAAATACAGTATGACCTGGATTGTTGTTTAGTATGCTACGTCATCACGGTCATGTTTTCCTTTGATATTTCTGTGTGACGATCTCGGTTTCTGAGCTACGCAGCCATACTGTAGCTGATAAAAGTAGAAAGACACAGGAGAAGATAATGTCAGTAATATTTGGCAAAGGTTGACTACCATGTTCTGTTTTCCTCTTTGTTGTTATTGACAGCTCACAAACCAACTTTGGTGCTACTGCCACCTGCTGTATCGGAGAGAGATTAAATACACATCAATACGTACATTAATAATGTGACTGCTGGCTAGTAGGGGAATGAGCCAGGTACAAATCAGTAGTCTCATTTAAAGGGTCATTTAAGGTTTGTTGGAAAAATTGCAAATTCCCCGCTTTTTAAAGTGAAGAGGGTCCTTCCAAAACCATTTCACTCCACCGAACTTGGTTTGCCAGCATGGTGAAGTGAACGTGATCCAGCCCAGAATGGAACAAGGCTGTTAGTTAAGTCTCTTAATGAAGTGGGAATTTTGCATCTTTAACCAGGATCACTTTTTAGTAGCCTTGCTGAAAGGTCACAATGCCAATCTTGTGTTTTCTTGATAGACTTTGGCTCAAACGCTTCCCTGAGCAGGATAAAGCTCTTACACTAAAACAAACCAGTGCATCCATTTCCTCCCACTAATCCCAGCTCTCTCTGGCCTTTTCTCAGGTTTCGAGCTCTCTCACTGTGACGAGCCAGGCGTGCCGCAGTTCGGCTCCAAAGTGAGCGACCAAGGCCACTTTGCAGGAAGTACTGTCACATACCAGTGTGACCCAGGCTACACGCTCCATGGCAGCAGTCTGCTGAGGTGTATGACAGGAGAGAGGCGCACATGGGACCATCAGCTCCCGTCCTGCATAGGTATTTGGTTGTATCTATTTTCCCCTGGAAATGGCCTATATGTTGTTTATTGTATAAGCAGTAAACAAATTTTTTTCTCATGCTTGCAAAAAAAAAAAAAAAAAATGATTTAAATGTGTCACACACGTCCACAAGTACATTGCGATTTTGCAGTTCGATATTTGCAAATTCTGCTTTGTTTAGATGCAGTTCTGCACACACTTGGGTATTCTCCTGAATAATCAATGTGGATGATTTAATCCTGTTATCCTCTACTCGGGAAGAGACCCCGAAGCAGGATAAAGTGGATGAATATTGTGGTTGAGGAGATTCTGAGAATAGTGTTTTTTGCAATGCATCTGTTCAAAAAAAGGGATATACTGTACTGTATGTGTTCCACTTTGTGATTATACAGTACCTGGATGACATGATCAACTTTCTTGATCACTTTTTAACATACAAACTAGTTGATTTGTTTGTTTACTTTCTTCCTTTTTTTTCCTTTTTTTAACTTTTGGTTTCTTCCTGATATAATGCTTTTGTTAAATTATAGATGTGCGATATACTCTATATATATTTTACTAGGATGAGTTGCTTTGTGGTGCACCGTGTTTGACGGAGCAATATATGTGCATTTATTAGCCCCAGCAGCAGCTTTCCTGGTGAACCAGTGATTGGCATGCAGTGCTTTCACCATAGAGACCACCGTTTCAACTTACTTGCAGAAAGAAGGATAAGCACTTCATGAATTTATTTCTGTTCGGGGGTGGATGTAAAAATAAATGCTGTTAACAAACATTGATTTAAAGTTGTAGTTGCAACGTTATTTCGAATCAGTCAGTCAATTATATCCCAMAGCCACGTGGTCAATGTGGGTCCAATGTCATTCTATAGAAATAATTCTAACAACCCCATACCAATGGTCTCCCAACATCACTAATGGTACCACAATGTTTATACAACCAAAAACCTCCTGCTGGAAGTTCACTATAGTAAATATCATTGTTCACTATAGTAGTAGCCTATAGCATAGTGTTCATAGTCAAGCCTCTTGAATTAATTTACTTTGACACAGTGACATGTTAGCAAGTGAAATATTCTTAATTCTTAAATTCGTAAATACTACAGCACTGTTGAAAAGTATTGCCCCCTTCTATTTGTCAGTAATGGCTCTCACCATAGAAACGGCTTTGTAACCATCTTTTAGCATGCGTGACTTTGTCAGAAAGATTCTATTTAATTGATTTCTTGATTCCACAGGTCTGCCAGTAATCAGGCCCGGGTCTGGCAAGTGAAATTTAACTCAGCATTCCAAAAAATGGATTTAGTGTAGCAAGGGGGCAATTACTTTTTAGGTATGGACAAGGAGTTTGGACAGCTTTTTTCCTTTAATRAATTAAATTATCATTTAAATACTGTATTTTGTATTTACCGCGGTATTTATCTTTGTGCAATATTAAAATTAGTTTGATAATCTCAATCATTCAACTGTGACAAATGCAAAAAATAAATAAATAAATAAGTGAATAAATAAAATAAAAAACAGGAAGGGGACAAATACTTTTTCACACCACTGTATCTATCATTTCTTGTTCCTATGGCAGAAAAATTTGCATCTTTCAAAAAAATGTATTCCTAAAACTAGCAGATATATTTTTTTGTGAAATTTCATTAGAAGTAAGCTTAATAACCGTATATTCATTCTGTTGTAATCTTATTTCAAGCAAGTGTAGATAAATTTGCCTAGGTTCAAGATATTTTCTCTTGCTAAGACATAGATTTTTGCATTTTAATACTGTTCTGTTCCAAACTACAAAAAAATCTTAGCATCTTAGCTTAGCTTAGAAATGRAATATTCTTATATCTAGCCAAAACTACTGTACTGTATGTATAATTTACTAGAATTAGATTAAAACAAACCAAATAAAGATTAGTCACTTATTTCTAATCCAATGTTCCTAAAATTACAAGCAAAAAAATATATTGTTCTACTGGCAGATAATTATGCTAGTTCTTAGGCTTTTTTTTTCTTGAAATAAGCAAAGTTATCTGCTGTAGAACAAGATTTTTTTTTTCTTGATTGTAATTTATTATTATAGTTATTTTACTAGAAAGAAGCTTAATCATCTTATATTTAATTTGTTATAATCTGTAAATATATATATATATAATATTCTTGAATATATATATATATATATAGGTTTGGCTAGATTCAAGAATATTTTACTTGCTTAGGTGTCATTTTTGTGGTAATGTGCCAGTCCTGGTGTAATACAGTAGCCAAATGATTAATCAGAGAGAGTCCTCTTTAGGGGCCAGAACCTTTGGTCACATGCCCTGTCACTAGTCTTTCCATTGCATTTACTCTAAACACTTAATACAGTGATCTACAGTCTGGCTCTTACACTTGACCACATTCTGTAACAATACTAGAGTCACGAAGATGACAAGCAAAGTAGGCGTAAAGAAATTCCATGCTGCACTGCTCTATTTGGGAAACTCTTCACTGCCTTACTAGTCTCTTGCATCTTCAATCAATCAATCAATCAATCAATCAATGCTGAGAGCTRTAATGAGACTTCATAAGTGATAAGTAATAAGTTGTGTAGAATTTCCCATGCTCATCCCTTGTAAAGCCACATCACCGCTAAAGAGACAGAACAGCTGGTTAAAGCGTCTCCACCCAGCTCATTTTTCTTCCCGTCATCTGCAAAGAAGCTTATGCTACGCAATTATGACTTAGCAGCTGTTAGCGCTGACRCTTCATATGTGGCTTCGAAATCCGTGTTTCTGACGAGCGCTGTGATGAGTACGATTATGGTACCGTTTTTYCCCCCCCTATGATGATGAATGCATGAATGCATGGCTTCCAGAGTGGGTCTGGGATCATATAGAGTTTTAGCATTAATTAAACATGGGAGCAAAGAAGTGCAGTTAAAGCGTGATGCTCAGCACATGCCTAACCGCCTCCAGCATATATATATAAATATTATGCTGTATATAATACAGTAACTATTAATACAAATCAGGAATTTATTACATTTACAACAGTGGCAACAGATACTAGCATTTAATTTAAGTATGTAAATAAATAGATAAATAAATATATATTTTTTCTGTTTATGTCACATTTAATTGCGTGTTGTAAAAGCTACAGTACTGTATGAATGTAAAACTTTAAGAAAACRACTTAATATTATTTAATTGTTATGCAAGCAGTATTTAAATGTTGTATATAATTTCTATACAAACTATATTGTTTTAGGTTTTCAGGATAAATAATTATTGTCCTTTTCATGTAATTCATACACAAATGCAATTACTCAAGCCCTAGTAAATAATGCTAGAATGGAAAAAAAAATATATATATAGCATCAAATTCTTTCTTAGTATATTGTTTTGAAGAAAACTATTAAAATGAGTTGAATTATGTTTTCTAATCACAGCGCATTGACTTTAAATCGATTACTGTGCTACCTCCCCCGTGCTTCACCATGCATCTTGTCCTGGTCCAATACATATTATTCTTCACACSTTAACCACTATCTGAAAGAAAATTGCCCGATCAAGAAAAACAAGAAAAGATATGACAGCGTAATGATCCGTTTATTCTGATCTCCTGTAGCGGAATGTGGTGGAAATTTTAAAGGTGAAGCTTCAGGAAGGATATTATCTCCTGGATACCCGTTCCCTTACGACAACAATCTCCGCTGTACATGGACCATCGAGGTGGACTCGGGCAATACTGTCAGGTACCTCAGCACAAAATACATTTCATTAAGACRTTACTTTCAATATTTAGCCAAGGTGTAAATCTTTACAATTACATTGTATGCATGTAGGTCACTGRTTTACTGGATTTACAAAGGAGAAAGTTGAATGAATTACAGTTTAGCAGACCGGATCAGCAGTGACCCAGAGGAGGAAAGGAGGAAATAAATGTTAAAATATGTCTGCTAATTATATTCTGTGATAAAGCTTCAGAGCATCACAGTAATGGAGAAGAAGACAAAGATCAAGACTGTGTTGAATGGTCTCCGGATGCACAGTGTGAAGCGGCTGATCAGAGAAATGATGGACGTCCATTAGTGAGCCAGTCTGCTTTGATTTGGTGTCAGTACCAAAGAAAGACATTGAAATTGGCCAAATCCGAGATCCAGATCCAGAGCCAGATTTATTCATCTTGACACAAGAAACAAAGTGTGGGATCATTTTTGGCTAATTAGGTTTCCTACTGAGGCAGCGCAGTGGCTCAGTAGGGGGTTTGAATCCCACCTCTGCATCATGTGCATGGAGGCTGGATGTTCTCCCGGTGCTCGGTGGGTTTCCTCCGGGGTACTCTGGTTTCCTTCCACAGTCCAGATGCATGAATTAAATTTTTGATTGGCGTTTCCAAATCACCCTTAGTCATAGATAATGCATGGATGAGTGTAAGGATGGGTTCCCCATTGAACGACAGAATAAGAACTTTTTAAAAGGTCTCATCGGAATTCGAATCATGTCACTTCTTTCTCTCTCTCTCCAAAGCCTCCAGTTTCTAGCCTTTGACACCGAAGCGTCTCATGACATCCTGAAGGTATGGGATGGACGTCCGGATAACGAGATGCTTCTAAGAGAAGTAAGCGGTTCCCTGTTGCCTGACGGGATCCACAGCACCCTCAACATCGTCACCATWCAGTTCGAGACCGATTTCTACATCAGCAAGTCTGGCTTCGCTATCGACTTTTCCAGTAAGCATCTCGCATTTACAGTGCACAACCAGAATMGATAAACTTGTATTCAAGTCTGCCACAGATGTCAGTATGACAAGCTCAATTATTCCTTAATATAATAGGTTAAGTCGTTGGATTAATTTTCAGTCAGCCAGGAGAGCAGGCAAATGCTGAGGAATCCATACGGAAATACATTTTTTTA